>JAWQFJ010017994.1:12500-25000 GCA_034096865.1 Theodoxus fluviatilis
AAGGCTTGGCGTTGACGGGAAGCGGGTTGAATTAAATTCAAATTAATCTCCAGGAAACAAAAATGAGCAGCGCTGAAAGCGGCGAGTCGTGCTGGTGTAATAAGTGGAAGCACTGATATATCAATTTTGTCACACGCTAAGCTTTTAATGCCTGGACCTCCCGCCGCACTTCGTTGCCTCCCAAAGGATCAAGCGTTGTCAGGGAGACTGCGCACGTAAACGCGCGTGGCGCACCATCCTGTCGCGGCAAAAAACCGGCCAATCGCTGCTCGCCATGACGTCCAATTTCGTCATAATTACCCATCGTGCCTTGCGCGCAATTTGGCCCGACAGTGCGGCCATGTTGTTGGTGCTGCAGACGCCGTCTGCGCGAGATGGGGCGAGCCGGGCTTTCCAAGCGCTGCACGTGCCGCTAGTTCCGTCGTATTTTGCTTTTGCTTTTGCTAAGTTTCGTTCAATTTACGTGCACTTTGTCCGCCAAAACCCGGCTCTTTCTCCTGGAAGCACTCGGCATGTGATTTCTGCCATTGTCAGCGCTGTCAGACTCACGCGTTTGTCTCGGTAATTGTTGTTTTGCGTCTCTGGGGCTCTTCACCTGAAAAACGCGGGGCCGGAAGATGTCGAAATTGAAAAATCATAACGCGTGAAATGTTCAACTTATCCGGCGATACCGTTTCCTTCTCATCTCATGAAAGCTTCCCAGTCCATTTTGTATGCATGAACGCCATTGTGTCGCCTTTCCTGGCGTGACGAGTTTTTGGGCGCCACAACTTCAGAATTTGTCAAAACAACAAGTGTCGTATCTTTGGAGTTGTATGCAAATAGTCGTCTTCGGGTCGCAAGATTACAAGACTGTACAGTCAGCTAACTTTTCTTTTTTCATGTTAATTTAGGACCATTTACCTTGTTGTCTGCTCTTTTTAAATAATTTTTTTACGTTGATTAGTAACATGGTAATTTCTCAGATAAAACATATTACATCAATCGATTGCATTTGATTGCACGAATTACAGACATGCAAAAACTCGTCTCACTGTTGCTGTGGTGTTATCTATCAAAGTGAAAGACCTGAAATATCTTGGAATCACGATATCTGCTAAGTAGTGCTCAAGCTGATGATAAGAAGAAACTCAAAAGAATTCAGAGAACAGCTGAGAAAGTTATGAAGACTTCTGTGCCACCACTGGAAGATCTGTACGCAGAAAGAGCGATGAAGAAAGCCGAAGACATCCGGAAAGATGTAAACCACCCTCTGAATCACTGCTATGAGATCCTGCCATCAGGGAAGAGATTCCGGACTGCAAGAACCCGAACGGAGAGGTTTCGGAAATCATTCGTCCCCGACTCCATAAGACTCTTAAACACGGCCAGACCGAACGTCTAAAGGTGCAAAGTTCATTCCTTATAATATCAGTGAACAGCAACCAGTGCAGAGGAGGGAGGAAGGACGGGGTGGGGATGGGGTAGGGTGATGTCGGGAAAGGTAGGGGATTGAGCAGGGGAGAGAAAAACAGACTAAGAAATGAGCCATGAAGATTGTTTTCTTTACTTTTTTAAATAGTCACACTATTTTTCACTGTTTCCATTTCATAAAAAAGTCTTATTTTTTTAACAACTTTATGTATGTACATATTTTTGTCATAACACTTGTGTCTTATACATGTATGTACTGGTCGAGACAAATTCCTAAAAAGGCGAATAAAGTATTTGTATCTGTATCTGTATCTGCATCTGTATCTGTATTCATTTCATCGGGTGACAATAATTATCACTTTAACGTCAATGACAGATGATGAAAGGCTCATTTAGGAACTAAAACTGGTCAACGGTTCCGTCGACAGATTTGGGTCACCCTCGAAAACCACACTCAAACATAGTGGAAAACGATGACAAATATTTCAACAACCGTTTACAATTTCGGGGCAAATGCGCATCGAAAGCTGCAGCAATTACCTGCTCAAAACCTTGATTGGCGGATATGGATTGGCACCAGACCGGAAACAGATTTCGCTGTTTTCAAGACCGGCTTCATGAGCGACTCCGCGGCATCGACGGTCCTAAATTTCTCCCTTCAGACAAGAGGTGTACGCGGGACTGTAATCCAAGCCAATGATGACCACCAAATCAACGGCAAGCGCGCATCAAGTGGCTCTCTTCGCGCTTCGTGGATCGGATTCATCCTCCATCCCGATCGCCAAAGCTTCGCGTCCGTCCAGTAATTGGCTAGATTGGGCCAATTAGGGGTGGGAGCAGGAGGGAAAACACACCTCTCTGGCCTCCGCATCAGAGCGGGGATAATTTCGTCCGTCACTTCCGATAGCGCTCTCTGGCGCCGCACGAGGGAGACGACGTCACGCAGCCAGGCGACACCGCCATTACACAACAACATGGCCGCTATCGTGCGCCGCAAGGGGACAGAACTGTGCGGGGAAATCGTTTCTGCCGATTTCTCGCTCACCCCGCCGCCCAGCCTCGCTTTCAGCTTCCCACAAATAGCGTGGGACGCAGGCGACAAAATGGTGGCCGGAAATTGCTCCTCCCCGTTGATGGGACGATTTGATTGGCTGTCGATTAGCCACAATGACCTCTCGTGAGCTTCTGGTGTCGGCTGGCACGCCGAGCAGAATCAGATAATCCGCCCTTGATCAGAGCCCACCGAAAGCAACGGCGCGTGTGGAAATTGCTGCGCCTTTGCGTTTGAATAACGAGTGTTTGAAAGCGTTGCCTCCTCCTTGTGTCTAATTAATGCAACAACCTGGCATAGGATTTCGGAGATCGAGTTTCGTGATGCGAGGTGTTGATGGATCTTTATCGGATTTATGAGGTTTTAGAAGCGAGGAGAAATCCACTTTACTGAATTGTGACCCTCCACCACAAAATAAACCCCAATATAGCATGGAGCGGAAACCGAGCGCTACTGCATGCAGAGATAGGATGCAGGGTCTGTTGACTTTTGGCACAGGTTTGTACTCATTGGACAACATACAATGCATTTTTCAAGAAGTTTCACTACGTTGCCCGAATAGTGGCGTAATTATTTAGCTGAGAATTATACCATTTATGACCTAAGTCTGAAGTACATTTGCTCAAGTTTTGAGCAAGACACTTTTTTAAACCAATATTAATTAATGTAATCGAAGTCTTTCACTGTGTCAAACTCGCAAAAGCATTAAGTCTCGAACACTATAATAATGCTTAGTTGGATAAGAATTTGGAGCAACCTAAAGTACAATTAAAAGATTTTTAAAAGATTCACTGGTTCTTATCTCAAATGACCACCAGTTCGTGCCCAAACTTCAGACGGCCATAATTTCCTCAATATGTGTCCGAAAGTATCCATCCACTTCTCAGGAAAGACTATGGACTTCACAAACTAATTTAAAGCAAGAGAAAGAGAAAGAGAGAGAGAGAGAGGGAGAGAGGGAGAGAGAGAGATAGAGAGAGAGAGAGAGAGAGAGAGAGAGACTGGCTTCGTGACGGAGAACAATAACAATTTTGCCACTTCATTTCACCTTCCCACGATGCCGATATATTCTTTGCATTTTATTTGTGGTTTAAATGTTATCTTCCGATGAAAATCAGATTTACGTCGCATGGACCGTTTCACCAACACAGGCGAAAATAATCAGCAGAGATAGATATGATGCGATCAAAAGTTGCTTGTACTCATGACAAGTCAAGAAGCTTTAACCACAAAGTGACCCCCACCCCCATACCCACCCCGCTTTCTCCAAATCAACAATGTCGAGTTTTTTCCCCTCAATCGGCCTAAGAGACCAGCAAAATGTTGTCAATTTTGCAATGTTTGGTTATCTGCACTCGTATAGACTTAGAATCAAGACAAACCCTCTCTTGCCTTTGGTTATCTGCACTCGTATAGACTTAGAATCAAGACAAACCCTCTCTTGCCTTTGGTTACCTGCACTCGTATGGACTTATAATCAAGACAAACCCTCTCTTGCCATTCACAAAACGAACTGCGATTCCGCTCTTTAAATTTGTCGAATTGATTTGTAACAGTGCAGGCAGTTTAAGATTGTCGAGCTATGGACACGTTTTGCCGAGAAAAACAGTGTTTGCTTTTTGCTCTCGACACTTTTTCTCCAATTCTCCCTCTCGAGGTAAAAGCTATGAGGTCACTCTCTCACCTCTAATATATAAATATTGTTATAAACCTGATATCATCAGAAATAATATTTACTATCCTTTAATTAACTAATGGAATGCCAAAACCTCAGCATCGGCAAAGAACACTCACACCTCATTTTGTCATGAACTATTACGGCAATAGAATGATTCTTCGATGATAGATAAAAAATAGTTAATTCTGCCATAAAACTAAAAGAAATTTTAAATAGGTACTTGAAGGAAAAGAGGTTAGTGGCTGCATACCCTTATATTTTATGATACTAGCTGGGGATTGGAACTTTTTACACCGAAGGAAATGAATTGGAAAAGCAAAATTTCGTGTGTCAATGTTGGCGTGAAAACTAACAATCATTACAATTGCTTGTTTGGTGAATGGGGACAACCATAATATTGTATTAACAGCAGAGCACACTAACGCAAACAGTGCTGCGGAAAAACAGCTCAGAAGAGAGAACACGCGTCTTCATACTGGTATCCACAGCACATCTGGACAGCCCAATGCTCAACTCTAAAAGGACAAACACACACACCATCTTAAATGCAGCAACACCGAGTGGAAGATTAGAAGACTTGTGACAAGTCCTTGAACGAGGACATAAGTCCCCTACAATCGCGTGCAAAATCCGGCGAATCGTGAAAAGAAACTCGATCATCGGATATCTCCATCACTCACTCCCGCTCAGCGTCCACAATGACATCCAACACCTTGTGTCTTCCTGGGGCGGTCCTCGTCAGCAGCCCTACTCTTTCAGGGCCTGCCGTCAGGCTCCTGGATGATGTCGTGAAGGGGCTCGGGTGGCCCTCCACATCTATCCGTCACCTCCACGGCCAACCAGGGAGGGATTACACCCGAGCGTCGAGCGAAACCCAAGCAAAGGGGGCCATTCCGCGAGTATTACCTCCCTTTCTTCCGGCGCCACCCGATCTGGGTCCCGCGTGACGTCGTGTCGCGGTGAATGATGGGGTCGGGCGGGGGGTCTATAAATTTGGTCATGGTATATATTATTTTCAATATTCGCCCGGGGCGCTCCCGACAAATATTCAAGGAGGCGATGGCTCGTAGACCGGCCGGGGGCGACGTGATATATTTTTTTTCTCCTCTTGCGCCGCGGGGTGAAAAGCTCTCCGGATAAGGAGGTATAAAGAGCCACATGAGCACTCATCCATCCGGTGGATCATCTGAATGTCCTCCGTGGCCTTTGCTCTCTCTTTTCTGCGCAGAGAATTGTCGTTGATCACTCCTTTCCCGCTGCTGTGTCGCTCTACAGATCAAAGAACATTTTTTCCCCAGCTTACCTGAGAATAAGCGTGTTTTTACTGCAGCATGAAAAAAGAAACTCGGGTTTTTTGTGTTTTGATTAGTGCTGTATATGAACGAATTCCAAAGAAATAATCGGCGTCAAGAACTATTAAATACAGTTAATCCTCAAGCGATGTCAAACGTGTACAAAGCTACATGTGGTAAATTGCATTACAATGTTTGTGATCAAAATCTTGTCTATGGATTTTTCAGTAGGTGACAAGTAATTTCTTGTCATTCTATATAAAACGCTCGGGAAAAGCTTTGCTGTCGACACACAAACGAAACAAGTGTAGGTGATGTTCTGAATGGATTATGATAAAAGTTGCAATGAAGAGTACTTTAAGGCTCACGATTTTAATATTATATGCTTAAAGATAAATTGTTTACCACATATCGCGATGCGAGTACATTACAACATTTCCCTTTGTATGTCAGAACTAGCTTTTTTCCTCTACTTGTTTGGTTATGTTATTTCGTGGAATAATTACTCGCACATGTTCAGGTACTATTGAAATAGATGCTGATTCGTAGAGATGATAAGCATAAAGAAAATTGATAAATTTGTGGATTGTTGATGATCTGTCTAAATTCTTTAGATTATGTTGACTCTTTGAGTAATGTTCTGCGATTGCCCATCCAAAATTGTTTCTTGATTTTCATAGAGTGCGAAAAGGTTTCTTGGAACATTGTTCACACACACACACACACACACACACACACACACACACACACACACACACACACACACACACACACACACACACACACACACACACACACACACACACACACACACAATTTTACTGATCATCACAATTTAGTTTTTGTCAAATAATCATAAGATCAAATTCGAAACATTCTAACACCATACATTGTAGTCTACGTTAAGCAATATAGAAAATCAGCTAAATGAAAGCCAACCATGGTTGGTGACCTAGGGGGTTGGGTGGCCACCATCTGTCTTGAGAGAGAGAGCGGGCTGTCCAGTGGAAGCAGACTGGTGAACAGCAGAGGCTGTGTTTTCAAAGCTCCATGTTCCTGTGACAGTCTCTCTGGACTGGTGGAGCAGGAACGCTGTGGGATCCGAGGAAGTAGAGGTCGCTGCCTGCAAAACCCCCAACCCTTCATGATTATCACCCCTGTGGGCTGGGGGTAAGAAAAGACCCCCGCGTCCATCTAGAGACTCGTAACAGGTGAATAACTAATGAAATCATGACTTGACTTGCTCATACTCTAATCGGCTGCAATGATTTTCTTGATCAATGACCATATGTAGCCTTGAAAAGCTAATAGGCCGTAAAACCTCATTCATCCATCCATCTGCCTGCGAAGAAACCATCTCTACTTCTCTCTGGCCCATGCCTGAAATGCGGGCAGCAGACGTCCATGCGCGAACTGCCATGGTGACACTGCCCAGTACAGCCCTGACCAGGACGCGATGACCAATCACCCTTTGTCACCAGCACTCCTCCAATGCGCCCTGTGGCCCAGCCAGCTTGGGGGGCGTGGCTGCGTCCACTGGACAGCAGGGAGGGGAGGGAACGGGGCGTGCTGGGGAGAGAGAGAGAGAGAGAGAGAGAGAGAGAGAGAGAGAGAGAGAGTGAGAGAGAGAGAGAGGAGGGGAGGGAGGGAGAGAGAGAGAGAGAGGGAGAGAGAGAGAGAGAGAGAGAGAGAGAGAGAGAGAGAGAGAGAGAGAGAGAGAGAGAGAGAGAGAGAGAGAGAGAGAGGGAAGGTGGAGATGGGAGGTGGGGAGGGGGAAGGGCCGATGGTTGGGGGGAGGAGAGGGGACGGTGACGATAGGAGAGTTATGTGCCTGAGAGCCAGAGGCTTGCGGTTCAACTCCCGGGCTCCAGTCACACCCCTAAAGGCCGCTGTCGTCACGTGATCTATGGCTCCAACGTCACGTGACCTATGATCTGTCTTACACCGACCGCTGTGTGAAAAAGGAATTGTTCTGTTTAATGCAATGACAGCGTGAGCGAAGATGTGAAAGAAAAGAAAAGAAAAGAAAAATTGACGACTTGCTGTTTTAAATCGTTGCCAACGAGTTATTCGGAGGAGCATGGTTACAACTATGCAATTAACCCTTCACATTGCTCAGCCCACAGCCTAACCTATGACAAACAGTAATCTACTGAGGTACTGAAAACTGTTGAAAACTGCAGTTAGAATGTGTTTCCTACAACGATCACTCGGGATGTTGGTTATCTAATCTACACCCCCTGCCCCCCCCCCCCCCCCCCCCCGCACCCCAGTCTCCCCTAACCCCCCTGCACATGGTGTGACCACGGCGATGTTGCTTTCCCAGGAAGGTAACGCTGTTTCTTTCTCAAAACGAGTCGGCTTGTCTCAAAGACGCCACGCAGGAAACTCCACCCGGGAACTGCATGACACCTACACGCGCGCCGATTGGCTGGCGATGGGCGGCGCTGCCAACGGTAAATTGTCGTGCTTACCAAATGTGAGGGCAACGTATCCGCGTAGATTTATTTTAACATAATCAATATTAATCAGTACTTCCAATTTGCTATGCAAAAGCAAGAGACCTTTCATATTATCTAAATCTACGTGCGTTAAGGGAACATTTTCATTACACTCCTGGACATTTGCATTTAAAGACACGCGTGAATGCGCATGAGCGCGGACGTACGTATTTATAAGCGAAGTAACCTAAAGAAGTGCGTGTGCGCATGAGAATGAAAGAAATTCGTGGAATGCCAGTTGGGTAGAGAGGGAGTGGAGATAGATGGGAGAGGCGGTTGACGTATAGTACCACTCACTCGTACAAGGCAGACTTCAGCACAAGATACGACAAAGGGACACAGAGGGGGTAAAGGCGACTAACGATAGTGGCCTCCCCAGCGACTTGAAGAATCGGTTTGGAGGCCAAAGCGAAATCAAGTCACGTTTGGCATCCCTGGTAGTCGCAGTATGACCTCTTCGCACTAAAACGTAACTATCGCGGTGTCAAAGCTTCTTTGCCTATATTCCCTAGAAACCCCAAAGTGCCGACATTAAGTATTGCCTTTTATAAAGACATGATTTGTTCATGTGTTTAAAGTGTGCTAAAACATTGCGCAATGCTTCAAATAGAGGAGCTTGGTTGGGGTGGCTCATATTTCCCACACCAAACTTGAGTTGTTGTTGTTGTTGTTGCATACCTGGGCTAAGCTCTCCCAGGATCACCCAAGTGGGTGAGATGATTGCGTGTGTGACTGTTTTTGGACACCCCGCCATATAGGCAGCCACACTCCGTCTTCAGGGGATTTGATCTCTGTCTCCAGAGAATGCCAGTTGTTATGTTAGGAGCTTACCACGGCTGAAGATAATCCCCACATAACAGTACAACATAACAACATTTTGCTGTAGCCTTGGTTTTTGGCTGGAGTCAACAAATAACAACAGCCTTTGCCCAAGGCAAACCAAACTTGAGTAAGGAGTTCCATTTGTATTAAGAGAGTTATGGCTACGACCCTCAGCTGACTTGTACTTTGCTGAAAGAACGGCTTCCTGCTTTCAACCTGGAAGTCACTCTCAATCTCTAAGTGTCCCACCTTTGTTATGAAGTCAAAGACGACGTAACACGTGTGCTGTGGTTGCTGGTAGATCTTTTTTCTATGTGTGACCGGCCAGCACGAAACCAGAACAAATTCGCGCAATGATTCAGCGCTACAGGGAGAAATGCATCATGGTAGTCAGTTTGGGTCAGTTATGTGTTTCTGAAGAAATACGCACCAGGACATCTTCATGTCCTCTAATAATTAGTCTGCAAAATGTGCTAAAATACTTGAACATTGACTTTTAACTTCCTAACCTTGGTTATGTAGGCATTGTGTAGGAAAACTTCAGTGGCCATTTTCTCAAAATTGTCTTCGACATGACTCTTGTCTTCAAATGGGCATAACTTCTACAACTTTGATGCAACAATGTTCATACTTACATCAAATAACATGAAAAGACTGTCAAAACACGCACGCACACACACACACACACACACACACACACACACACACACACACACACACACACACACACACACACAGACACACACTTGCATTTCCAAACACCAAAATATCGAATGGTTTTGAGGTGGCTACTCAGTCACACAAGACATCGACTTCCTACAGCTGCCTATTTAATAATCAAGATCATGCATCAATGGTCGTTCCTTGGGGTGGAAGATGCTCCAAACTGTAGAGGGAACATCAACCACATTCATCAATCCTGACCTGACTTTGTCCCTAACCTCCCTCGTATTCGGCCAGTTGATCCTGCTTTTTCTCTTCTCCTCCTCTCCGTCCTCGTCCTGAGAATACGGCTGAGACAAACTGACAGTGACACCCGATATGGCCACCCCGACGGAGCCGTCTGGCCAGAGAAAGAGGTAGCATCATTACGGAAACGAGTAGCGCCTTTGGAGAAAGGGGTAGCGAGCGGGGTGGGATGAGTGGCAGCTTCGCAGGCTGGCGTTCTCCTCCGACCCTTTGAAAGGCAGACGACAACACAGGTGGCCAGTGTAAACAGTGCGTCTGTCCCCTTTGGTGCCATGACGTGAGTGCTGTGTGCTACTGGAGGTGTGGGGTAGTGTGGTGTGGTGAGCTGTCGTGTGTTATGGCATGAATTGTAATGGCTTAATGGGGTGGTGTGGTATAGTGTGTATGATGTAATTTGACTTGATGGGTTTTGGCTTGTTATGCTGTGGTAAGACTTCGTGTGATTTAACGGGCTGCGGTTGGCTGCGATATGAAGTAGTGTAGTGGAGTGGATTATGTGGTTGGTGTGGTGTTATGTCGTGTCATGTAATGTGGTGTGGTGTAGTGGGTTGTGTGGTATCATGGGATGTGAATTACTGCGATATGGTGTAGCGTGATGTTGTGTTGTGTAATGTGGTTTGATGTGAAGCGGTGTAATAGGGTCTGGTATGATAATCGTGTGGCGTGATTTCCTGTGAAATAGTGTGTTGTGATATAGTAAGATGTTGTACATGTATACTGTGGTAAACAATGTTGTGATGTAATGCAATGTGATATGCAGTGGTGTAGTGTGGGTGGCTGTAACGTAAACTGTGTTAGTAATGAGAAATGTCCTTTGCTGTTGCGATATGTGGCGTATGTAATATCTCCCAATGTAAAGCAATGTAAAGTGTTGTGATAATTATATTCTGGGATGGCGTCGCTTAGTGTTGTGTGCGGTGCGCTGCAATGAGTCTTGTGATTCATATATATTATTGGGACGATTAGGCGTGGTCATTGTATTGGATGTGCATTAGTCTGTGGGGTGCGGTGTAGTACAAGTGTATTGTGAGTGTAGGCTGGTGTGGTGTTGTGTAGTGTGAATCGGCTTGGAACAAACCTTCGCCAGTGAGAGGCTCCGAGGTGTATTTTATGTGCTCAAGTCGTTTGCTAGCCGGCAGACACAGACAGACCGACTGGACGAATACATGAATGAAAGAAATAGCATATTAAAGCTCGAATAAATATGAATGTGTGAATGAATGCATGGCCATACGAATACGTCAATGAAATGATAAACCAAGGGGCAGACGAATGAACGAATAGACATTGCGGAGAACGAAATTCTTCGTCCAATCCCTTTTCTTTTGTTCAAGATTATTTGTACAAAGATAGCATGCTGGCAGATACAAGTTTGTAAATAATTTTCTTCTCTTTGTCCTCCTCCTCTCCCTCCCCCATCCCCCCAAAGGAAATGCAGACACTACATTAAAGAATTGTGTAGCCAAAGAGAAGGACATATTGTTAGTGTGAATGCAGCTTTTCATTCTTACGATACTTTGCTGTTGCTGCTCTTTCTGCTCTGTAATAATAATTTGTTTAAGGCCCTCGTTGTTGGATTTGTTTGTTGCACTTTAATTTTCGTCGTAGCTTTTGCAATGTAGCTTCTAACAGGGGACGTAAATCCCACAGTTGCTAATTTGCATGGATTGTGCCACTCTAAGTCTAAGCAGTTGCGTCGAGGCTGCTTTTAATCCAGCGAAGGGTATTAGTCGTCGCAAACCATGATAATTTCTACCAGGTAAAAAAAACTATCAAAATACACGTAGCACTTGCGGCTTATCAATTTCAACATATCATCAAACGTCTTCGCAGAATCCATGCATCCAAGAATGACACCTCATCTGACTGGGCAACCTATCCAGCCGGGTGTCTGCCTTCTTGATGTGACACGGATAGCCCTGTTCTCTACTGGGGGTAGGATGGACGTGTTGTTACCCCCCCGGCGCCAGAGGGTTTTGTGAGCCCCCTCTGTATCACCCCTCTTTGACCGGTGTCCCAATTTATTCTGGTCAATTTCCCCCTTCAATGGCGGAAAACCGATTAGTGCGCTTGTACTTGATGGAGGCAGAGCCCGCGGAGTGACTCCCTATGTCTCTCCTCCGCTTTGCCCCGGGCTGACTACAGCGTGAATAATGAGCCAAGTCCTTAAACGCTGCCTCCCCGATACCCCCACCCCTCACAAAGCGCGCCCCCAGCTGGGCAGGGAGGGGAAGTGCGAGGGGAATCTGGGTTGTGACGAGCTCCTTTAGAGGTTCTGCCTGATCCTCGCACTGTCACCCATCGCCCTGTCGGCACCGACTGCCCATTCCCACCTTAATCTGCCTCTATTGATCTGGACTGATGGAGGCCGTCTGGATCTGGATGCAACTTCTGATGGGATTCTGTGTATTGATAATTGTAGTCTTTCCTTTGTGCAAGATCTCTCTCTCTCTCTCTCTCTCTCTCTCTCTCTCTCTCTCTTTTCTCTCTCTCTCTGTCTGTCTGTCTGTCTGTCTGTCTCTCTCTCTCTCTCTCTCTCTCTCTCTCTCTCTCTGTGTGTGTGCTTGTGTGTGTGTGCGCGCGCGCGCGCGTGTGTGTGTGAGTTAGTGTGCGCGCGCGCCCCTGTCTCTCTCCCTGACTCGCTCGATCGCTCCTTCAAAACTCTTTTCCCTCATCTGCGCATCTTCGAATGGCATTGTCTGCAAATTTATTCGTCAATGTCCCGTTTTGATTTTATCAAACAAATAATTTATCAAGTAGTTACCGGACATTTT
>JAWQFJ010017994.1:30000-32500 GCA_034096865.1 Theodoxus fluviatilis
CGAGGCCATGGGAAAACCAGAGGACCTCTCCATGTGCAAAGAGAAACCTGCCACCGTGTCCGCCTCCTCCGAAAACAGCACGGTTACTTCTGCACGGGATTCCGTTTCAGCTCAAGGATCCGAGCGGAAAATTCCACTTTGACTGACTAGACCAATATCACTCATAAGATGACAGACATTGTGTCTCTTCTGCCCGAGTCCTAACCTTAATCTGTGACCTCCCATCTAGTCTAACGTGACCGGTAGATCAAGGTATGCGTTTGAGGATGTTTAGTAGCAGGCTGATGGTCCGTCGTTACCGAAAGAGAGGATTGGGATGCTACTTGTGTGTGTGTGTGTGTGTGTGTGTGTGTGTGTGTGTGTGTGTGTGTGTGCATGCATGTATATGTGTGTGTATGTGTGTGTGTGTGTGTATGCTTATGTGGCTTTACGAGCTAACTTGTTAAGGCAAACATGCAGCCAGAGTGCGGTAGGGCACGGGAAGTCCCCTGTGGCTGGGTTGACACTGTTGCTGTCATGCCTGTTAACTATGGTGTCGCTGCAGCTTTCATCAAAGGCCCGACAGCAGTTCTCTCAAGAGCTCGGCACTTTCGGCTACCGTAGCAGAGGAGAGGTGAGGAAGTCAGAAAACACGCACAGGCAGACCTACGCTGATAACTTACACGAGCACTTTGCACCAGAGACTGATCAGGGTACGCGATCAAGTCCTCCTGTGCAAATGACGGATGGATGGATGGTGTTTTACGGCCTATCAGCCTTTGTAGGCTATGCAAGGCCATTAAGCACGAAAAATCACTAGAATAGTTAGAGTAAACGCAAATCAAGTCACGATATCCCTATTTATTCGCCTCTTACGAATCGCGTACGGAGACGTGTTGGGTATATTCTGACCCCCAACCCACAAGGGTTGCGCAAATGAAAAACGAGAATACAGACCTGGACATTTATGAAATGTCAACGCTGCACAAACCCAGTTATCAGTTTCAATGTAACTTTGGTGAATCATGTCACGGATTACATGGTAGTCTACAGAAGCGACTCGGCTTTCGTTGTGAGCTATGTCTAAGTTATACTCCTTTTTTTCATAATCTCACTCTATATTCATCATAATCTATGTTCATCCGTAGGCGAAGGATCAAGTCTCACATATAAATGACACTGTAGATTGGACTGTCGTAGAAGGCACTTATGGATGCCTGCAATTAGAAATGTAATGAAAACGAGTTTACGTGTAACCCCGCTACACTTACAATGATGTTGAACAAATCAGTGACTGTGTATTGAAGTCATTGTGTAAATATGTGTTCTTTTTCAAGCTTTCGTCAGAGATGACGTAACATGTCAACAGAGGTCAAAGAGGCAAATCAACTGTGTGTGTGTGCGTGTGTGTGTGTGTGTGTGTGTGTGTGTGTGTGTGTGTGTGTGTGTGTGTGTGTGTCTGTGTGCGCGCGCGTGCGTGAGAGAGAGAGAGAGAGAGAGAGAGAGAGAGAGAGAGAGAGAGAGAGAGAGGAATGATGATGATGATGATGATGATGATGATGATGATGATGATGATGATGATGATGATGATGATGATGATGATGAAGAAGAAGAAGAAGAAGAAGAAGAAGAAGAAGAAGAAGAAGAAGAAGAAGAAGAAGAAGAAGAAGAAGAAGAAGAACAACAACAACAACAACAACAACAAGAAGAAGAAGATAATGATGATGCTGATGATGATGATGATGATGCTGATGATGATAATGATGATGATGATGATGATGATGATGATGATGATGATGATGATGATGATGATGATGATGATGATGATGATGATGATGATGATGATGATGATGATGATGATGATGATGATGAAAGTTGTTTAATTTCCTTACGAAAGTCAGGCATGCTGAAGGGGTTGAATGTGTTGCTATGTAATTTAAATGGGATTCCTGGCTCTTACAGGGAGAAAGCCCGAGCGTGCCACATACAGTGCCAGTGTGGAAAGTTTACATGATTTTTTTCTAAAAGTTACAACTGTGGGAGAGAACATGCGATGTCAACACGCACTTATTTTGTAGACAGTCGTAAACGTGAATAATTATAACGTTGTCATTGGGTCATGACATGCAGAATCCGAATTTTATGCACAATGGTCGAATAGCAGTTGCTGGTACCTTCCAAAGACACTATCTAATTTTTAGATAACTATTAGATAGTGTCTTTGTACCATCTGAAGCGAATAGGAAAGTCGTGTTTTCCATGACAATTGCATGGGAAATCCATTATTTGAAGCAGTCTTTTGGCATATTTCGACGATATAAATTCTACTAGAAGGGATATTTGTTAAAGTAGAGATTAAGATTTATGAAATTAAAAGAAACACGGACTGCAATAATACAGCGTGAAAGATACATACATATAGTGGGGGAAATTTCTTTTTATATACATGACATTTTATGAAAATAAATTGGGATACTTTTGTCAGGAGACAGTTTTGTGCGAAACCACAACGGATCAAACT
>JAWQFJ010017994.1:37500-41202 GCA_034096865.1 Theodoxus fluviatilis
GTTGCATACATGAAACACCGTACCTGTCCACTCTCTGTATTATATCCCTTGAATTGATACGGAGTGTATCGAGACACAACATTTTAGACAACGTTGTCTACAATTGAACCCGGGTTGCTTTCTTTTCTTTTACAAAGTTCTCGTGCCATTCGAGAAGTCACCATGGTAGTTCTATCAAGTGAAAAACTGCCGTGATGTCTGAATCGTCAGTTATTTCGACTATCGGCAACTTCTTCACCGACTTTCACGCCAGGACGCAGCCATGTTCTCTCGGAGTTCCGCCTTGCCAATTAAATTGATGAATGACCGTTTCTTAGACTTCTTTCGATGCTTGCCTCGCCCTCGAGTTGCCCTCCAGAAAGGTACTTAACGTAGGCAACGCGCCGCAGGTTTCCTCTCCTCCCTTCCCTCCGCTCTTCATGGCATACCGCGCTTCTAGTGAGGAAATCCCACATCGACCCACCCTTCCGCTCTACCTCACGGAAATGCAAGAGAGGGGGTGGATGTTGGTGGTAGGGGTGGGGGTAAAAGGATAGAGAATGGTTGACGGAGGGGAAATGGCAAATTTAAGGAAAGAGGCAGGGTACCTCGGGGGGTGAGGGGTGGGGGGTAATGGGTAGGACGACTGAGGAGCTGGGGGACATTTATGGAGAATAACAACTGGAAAAGCTGCCAGCTTGTCGGCTCGGGGACGGCGCGGGGAACGCGACTGCCCAGCAGTTTCTGGCGACAGGGCCGGACCCCTGCGGCACCGAGACAGCCCGTGTCAGCGGACTGGCACAGGCCCTGGGTGTGAGGAGGGGCTCGGCGCCGCCGCAAGTTAATCCCCGACTTAGCAGGCCAGCGCTGACTCACGGCCTTGATTTTTTTCCTGCCTCTACCCCCGGTCTATCCTCTCCATCCACCCACCCTCCCCCTCCCTTGGGATGAGCTCTGGATAAAAGTGTCAACCTTTATGTCTGGGAGGTGGCGAGGCTCTCTACAGAGAGGAGGCTGGCGGGGATCGAGGTTAGTGGGTTCACCGTGACATCGGCCCCCTGCTTTTGTCGGAACAGTAAAACACTTGTCTGAAGCATCCTTGTGAAAGGCGGAAAGAGGACGGATGAAGCGAGTGAATAGTATGTATGTATGTATGTATTTTGGCTCTTATATAGCGCCAATCTCACACCCAAAGGCATGCTCAAGGCGCTCAACACGTTCACCCTTTGAATAAAATAGTTTTTAGCTGTGACTTGAAAGTCTGTATTGAAGGAGATTTCCTCAGTCTGTCTGGGATATCGTTCCAGAGTTTCGGTCCAGCATACGAGAATGCTCTTTCTCCAGATCTCTTGGTGTTGTAGCGTGGCACATGGAGTAATGACTGCGCCGAAGATCTGAGATCCCTCACAGGCTTATAAATCTTGAGGAGCTCAACCAGATACAGCGGGGCCAAACCATTGACGCACTTGAACACATGACACAGTGTTTTGAACACAATACGTTGGTGGACAGGCAGCCAGTGTAGCTCTCGAAGGATGGGTGTTATGTGAGAACGACTAGGTGGACGAATAGAGAGCCGCGTGTCCCCCTACGAAAGAGAGCAATTGTATCCAGACGAAACTGCACTTGATTAGCGTGCGATGTATTCGGCACAGGGAGGTGGCGGGATCCGTTTTCATGTGAACTTCCCCATTCGTGTACAGGTAATGACGATAAAGAAGACGGAGCTTATACTTTTAATTCTTTTTTCATCGAAAGAAAAACAGCGTTTCCAATTTTCCAGTCTCGGTGGAGACATTCATGTTGGCTACCCTGTTCTTCATTATTACATCTAGCAGAGTTCTTTGTTTGGATAGAAAAACTGGGACACGTAGTTGAAACACTTGAACAAGTTATAAATTGATTTTAAAACACGAAGCAAATAAACGCCTCTGTTGAATTTGTAGTAGATCATCATAAACTGCCAGACACATCTGTTTCTGGGCATTCGGGGCCGTGGGATATTTCAAAACGGTGGGTTTTAGATTTTTAATAAATAGAAATCATATTGATACCCACATTTCACTGTTGCTTCTGATTCACCTAGATGCACAAAAGGATTTAACTTCAGCCTGTAGTGGTACACATGGACCGACACATTCAATGTCTCCTTCATTAGATGGAACCCCTGACTTCTGGGCTTTAAGGGCAACATGCTATTTAAAAATACTGTTTCTTTTTCCAAATGTATAGATATTATACTAATACCCTCACTCTGATTCATCTAGATGCCCACCTCTTCTGCTGGACCCCCTGGCTGCTGGGCTTTCGGGGCCTGCTCCGGTAGCTCAGCAAGGGGCGGCCCCAGGCAGCCCAAGAGGCTACTGGGGGCATCGGAACAGGGTCACAGCATTCAGATCCAAACGTGGATGTGGCCAGTGGAGCAAAAGAGCAACGGGCAAGCTAAACTTCGGACTAGTCCAAGACACCGTCTCCAAAACAGTTCTAGCCTGATGAGCTTGAGACGATGCAGTGCATTCGATACAAAACATGTACAGTGCGTGTATGAACGTTGCCAAGCACAGGAAGAACGAGTGCTAACATGGCCTCAAGATATGAATGGTATCATTACACAGATATCTTGTCCATCAAAAGTTCTCAGACAGACAAATGAACTTCGGCATTGTTAACATGGAGGTGTATATTACTTCAGTCGCTCTTTAATGCATGACGACTTGCTGTATGGTCTAAACAGTGAGAAGTGCGAATAGGTATGAATTTTGCTTGATAAAGTCGAAACCTACATCTTTACTTATGATCTGTCTCGATTCTGTTCGTACCAAGGACAGAAATGACGGGCAATAGATTCAAAATGATACACTTGTCCGAATAAAAACATCAAACAATTCGTGACACACACACAGAACTCTTCATGATGATAATGATAATGACGTTCGCATGTGTTCTCGGCATGTCATACAAATATTGGTGACATTGGAATGGGATTAGAAATGAAGGAAATGGAACAAAACGTAAGCAATGGCAAAGGTGCGGTCCAGGCACAGTGATTCGGTCACTCGCCTGCAGTGACCTCGGCAGCCAGCAGGTGCAGCGTTCGAAACTGTACGGATCCTGAAGTTGCGCTCCAGGGCAAGGCGCCTAGCTCACATTGCTTCTCCGTACCGAGGAGTAAAACCGGTTACTCTGAGGTGTACTGTGGCAACAGAGAGTTAACGTTTCAAAATCAAAGTTCGAAATAACGGATAGAAACAAAGGATTTTTACAATTACGTAAAGAAAGGAAAGAATGAAAGACACACGTGCGACTCCTACCCGAGAATGAAAAAGGCAGAGTAACTCGAGGATGAATGATCAAGGTGGTCAAGCACGAGAAGAACTGTTTGACCTGGTCAGCTGCGTATTGCCCTACGGGAAGGAGGGGTACATAACCCCGTGGCTGGGACGCTTGTAGGCCTACAATTAGTTTTACACCCAATAGGTTGAGGCCTGGGGGAAAGGCGGCGTGCGGGCCATGCGAGTTTTATGCGACCGCGGGGTCGAGGGGCAGGCGCCAGCTCCGTCTGCCGAAGGTTTGATGTGGGAAAGATCCGCAGCGCGCCAACGGCCGGGCCTGCCTCCATCCCTGACGACACGGCTCCGTTTTACGACGTCACTCGCATGCTAGGGCGGAGTCCGGCGCGAGACTGCATGCCGCCCCCGCCCGCCAACCAACTCCCCCCCCCCC
>JAWQFJ010017996.1:0-10000 GCA_034096865.1 Theodoxus fluviatilis
CTGGAGCTGACGTGACCTGTGTCCTTCAAATGGTAGGAACCAGATTTTAAAAAATTTCATTGACAAAGTGAACTTTCTACATTGGTGCTGGAGTGACGTCAACAGACTACACGGTGAAGTGGATGGAAGCAGCATGTCCATACACAAATTCCTCGAAAGAATGAGACAAAAGAAGTAGGGAGACTCTTGTCCAACTTCAGAAATTTATTGCAGAGCTTTCGGGGCCAGAAGGCTCCTTCGTCAGTGCAATGAAAGGCTATGTGCGATCGTGTACATATAGGCCCTGTGATAACAGTTCACAAACATTCGAGTGAGTGGGGTATGCGGCACGAGGTACAGGCAGCAACAGCGGCGGCGGGTGAGAACATCGCAACGGGAAAAGGGGTGGGGTGACAAAGCAGGTGGGCCGTAGTCCGCATGCGGGTCTCGGGACAAGGAGAGCCCAAACTCAAAGTCAGAGGTCGCCAGACCTGTAGGGCTGCAGGAACAACCGCGCACGCGTAGAAAGAGTCACGGGGGGCACGTGCCAGGCGGTGCTATCCTCGAAAGAATGGTTGTAGTCAACTCCCTTCCAGAAAAGCTCATTTTCAAGAGAAAATATGGCTGTAAGAGGTAGGACTTAATGGCTACTGATGACAGGATAGAGTCTGAACAAAGAAAGATGCTGGTTTAGACAGAGCTGAAGCTCTGCTGAGACCATAATCAGAAACTATTGTTGGAGGCAGTGATGATCTCTCATAGGCGCACGCACAAAAACTCAAAATTACACAATCTCTTAGGTATACATGTACAGTCGCACGCACAAAGATGGATGCTCGTGCTTGTTCGTGTGTGCTTTCATACACACACACGCACGCACTCACACACAAACACAACACTGACAAACACACACACACACATACACTTGCACCATGCAAGCATAAGTGTTGTCACTCATACACACGCACTCACACTAACAGGCACGCACACATGCGAGCGCACGTACACACGCATGTACGTTCACATACACACAGGCGCGCGCGCATGCATACACACACGTACATACACAATTTTACACACACACACACACACACATACACACACACACACACACACACACACACACACACACACACACACACACACACACACACACACACACACACACACACACACACACACACACACACACAAGTACATTCTCTGTCGGATCACGCAGTATCCAATCAGATCATCTCTGACGTCAGGGCTGGTCTGGGTGTCAGTGACATAGCGCAGTGTCTCCTTACAAAGGTTTCATCCTGACTAGTGCTGGCATCCCATGACACCATACATTTCCCTCATCTAATTCTCCCCGTGAAATTTCTCCTCTGGCGGAACCTATTTATGCTTGTTTGACACCATATCGATGTGGCCCGAGGCAGGGTTATTCAATTGCTTATTTACGCCCCAAGGCAGATATTCGAGTTCACATGGCTCCGTGGGAGTGATATCTGGCTTTCTATGTCGTCTGGTTGTCATGTCTACCTAGCTCACTCTTAGCGTGCTCAAGTGTAACGTGCGCTAGGAGGCGGTCGGTGTCCCACACATCAGTTGGGATGCGTTGCCTACGCTAGATGCTTTCTCGATGGCAAGTTGAGGGCGAGCAAGATGTCTAAGAAGCGGCCAATCATCAGTTGGCAAGGCGGAAGTCCGAGAGAACATGGCGGCGTCCTGGCGCAAGCGTCGGTGAAGAAGTTGCCGATAGATGAAATAACTGACGATACAGACATCGCAGCAGTTTTCCACTTGATAGGACAAACCATTGGTGTCATCTCGAATGGCACGGGAACTTTTTCAACGAAAAGAAAGCAACCCGTGTTCAATTGTAGATAATTTCGTCGAACACGTTGTGCCTCGATACACTTAAATCAATTCAAGGAACATATTTCAGAGTGTGGACATATATGGTGCTTTGTGTGTGCAAACGATTAAAAAACTTTCCACAGTATTTGTCCAGAAATAACCTGTACACACTCTCCTCAAAATTTACAAATGGACACTCGAACAGCAACTGTTTCCATGTACGTACACGTTCCCATTCTCGGACAGTAAAATGCACACTAAAGGAACCGCCGTCTATGAACGGCAACCCAACTGGCACGGTCTCAGCCATTTTGAGTCATCCGGGGCCTCTGCGGCTAGACACGGCCATCCTTCAGAGCGAATGCCTCCTTGTGAACGAGAGGCCGTGAGCAACGTCCTCGCCTCGCGATCCCTGCGAGATTCTTCCGGAATACTTGACTGGGCAACGCGCCCCTGGAGCCCCTCTCGTCCGCTGCAGCCCCTCACATCAGCTGGAGCCCTTCTCGTCAGCTGGAGCCCTTCTCGTCAGCTGGAGCCCTTCTCGTCAGCTGGAGCCCTTCTCGTCAGCTGGAGCCCCTCTCGTCCACTGCAACCCCTCTCGTCCACTGCAACCCCTCTCATCAGCTGGAGCCCTTCTCGTCAGCTGGAGCCCTTCTCGTCAGCTGGAGCCCTTCTCGTCAGCTGGAGCCCCTCTCGTCCACTGCAACCCCTCTCATCAGCTGGAGCCCCTCTCGTCCACTGCAACCCCTCTCATCAGCTGGAGCCCCTCTCGTCCACTGCAACCCCTCTCGTCAGCTGGAGCCCCTCTCGTCAGCTGGAGCCCCTCTCTACAGCTGCAGCCTCTCTCGTCAGCTGCAGCCCCTCTCATCAGCCTCTCTCGTCAGCTGGAACCTCTCTCGTCAGCTGCATCCTCTCCCATCAGCTGCAGCCCCTCTCGTCAGCTGCAACCCCTCTCATCAGCTGCAGCCCCTCTCATCAGCTGCAACCTCTCTCATCAGCCCCTCTCATCAGCTGCAACCCCTCTCATCAGCTGCAACCCCTCTCATCAGCTGGAGCCCCTCTCATCAGCCCCTCTCATCAGCTGCAACCCCTCTCATCAGCCTCTCTCATCAGCTGCAGCCCCTCTCATCAGCTGGAGCCCCTCTCATCAGCCCCTCTCATCAGCTGCAACCCCTCTCATCAGCTGCAGCCCCTCTCATCAGCTGCAACCCCTCTCATCAGCTGCAGCCCCTCTCATCAGCTGCAGCCCCTCTCATCAGCCTCTCTCATCAGCTGCAACCCCTCTCATCAGCTGCAACCCCTCTCATCAGCTGGAGCCCCTCTCATCAGCCTCTCTCATCAGCTGCAACCCCTCTCATCAGCTGAAGCCCCTCTCATCAGCTGCAGCCTCTCCCATCAGCTGCAGCCCCTCTCATCAGCTGCAACCCCTCTCATCAGCTGGAGCCTCTCTCATCAGCCTCTCTCATCAGCTGGAGCCCCTCTCATCAGCCTCTCTCATCAGCTGCAACCCCTCTCATCAGCTGAAGCCCCTCTCATCAGCTGCAGCCTCTCCCATCAGCTGCAGCCCCTCTCATCAGCTGCAACCCCTCTCATCAGCCTCTATCATCAGCTGCAACCCCTCTCATCAGCTGGAGCCCCTCTCGTCAGCTGGAGCCCCTCTCATCAGCTGCAGCCCCTCCCATCAGCTGCAGCCTCTCCCATCAGCTGCAGCCTCTCCCATCAGCTGCATCCTCTCCCATCAGCTGCAGCCCCTCTCATCAGCTGCAACCCCTCTCATCAGCTGCAGCCTCTCCCATCAGCTGCAGCCCCTCTCATCAGCTGCAACCCCTCTCATCAGCTGGAGCCCCTCTCATCAGCTGCAGCCTCTCCCATCAGCTGCAGCCCCTCTCATCAGCTGCAGCCCCTCTCATCAGCTGGAGCCCCTCTCATCAGCTGCAGCCTCTCCCATCAGCTGCAGCCCCTCTCATCAGCTGCAGCCCCTCTCATCAGCTGGAGCCCCTCTCATCAGCTGCAGCCTCTCCCATCAGCTGCAGCCCCTCTCATCAGCTGCAACCCCTCTCGTCAGCTGGAGCCTCTCTCGTCAGCTGGAGTCTCTCTCATCTGCTGGAGCCCCTCTCGTCAGCTGGAGCCCCTCTCGTCAGCTGGAGCCCCTCTCGTCAGCTGGAGCCCCTCTCATCAGCTGGAGCCCCTCTCATCAGCCTCTCTCGTCAGCTGGAGCCTCTCTCGTCAGCTGGAGCCCCTCCCATCAGCTGGAGCCCCTCTCGTCAGCTGGAGCCCCTCTCGTCAGCTGGAGCCCCTCTCGTCAGCTGAAGCCCCTCCCATCAGCTGGAGCCCCTCTCGTCAGCTGGAGCCCCTCTCATCAGCTACAGCCCCTCTCGTCAGCTGGAGCCCCTCTCGTCAGCTGGAGTCCCTCTCGTCAGCTGGAGCCCCTCTCGTCAGCTGGAGTCCCTCCCATCAGCTGGAGCCTCTCCCATCAGCTGCAGCCCCTCTCATCAGCTGGAGCCCCTCTCGTCAGCTGGAGTCCCTCTCGTCAGCTGGAGCCCCTCTCGTCAGCTGGAGCCCCTCTCATCAGCTGGAGCCTCTCCCATCAGCTGCAGCATCTCCCATCAGCTGCAGCCCCTCTCATCAGCTGCAACCCCTCTCGTCAGCTGGAGTCCCTCTCGTCAGCTGGAGCCCCTCTCGTCAGCTGCAACCCCTCTCGTCAGCTGGAGTCCCTCTCGTCAGCTGGAGCCCCTCTCATCAGCTGGAGCCCCTCTCGTCAGCTGGAGCCCCTCTCGTCAGCTGGAGCCCCTCTCGTCAGCTGGAGCCCCTCTCGTCAGCTGCAACCCCTCTCGTCAGCTGGAGTCCCTCTCGTCAGCTGCAACCCCTCTCGTCAGCTGGAGTCCCTCTCGTCAGCTGGAGCCCCTCTCGTCAGCTGGAGCCCCTCTCGTCAGCTGGAGTCCCTCTCGTCAGCTGGAGCCCCTCTCGTCAGCTGGAGCCCCTCCCATCAGCTGCAGCCCCTCCCATCAGCCTCTCTCATCAGCTGCAGCCCCTCTCGTCAGCTCGAGCACCTCTCGTCAGCTGCAGCCTCTCTCATCAGCTGCAGTCCCTGTCACCCGTGATGAGAAAGTGGATTATGTTTCTGACCGAGACATGGCTGAAGACTCACTGCGACGAATCCAAGCATGCGGACCTTACTCCTGCAGGTTACCGTCTCAAGTCTCATCCTCGTGCAACGAGGGCGGGGTGTGTGGCAGTACTGTTTAGAGAACATTTTCCAGTTGTGGTCAGTACATCTTTAGCTTTTTCCCATGACAGTTTCGAGGTCATCCAGCTGACTTTGAACACCCCAGTTTGTGTGCAGTTATTTTGTGTGTATAGGTCACACACACACACACACACACACACACACACACACACACACACACCAGCAAAGCAAACAAGTTGACTGAAGCTATGTTCTATACACAGTTTAGTGATATGTTAGCCACTCTTCAAGGGAACGTTGTCATTGTTGGTGACTTTAATTTTCATTATGATAAGCCAGAAAGCTACAGTACTGTACGCTTGGTGGACATCTTGTCTACTTTCGGTCTGAAGCAAGCTGTTTCAGACCTCACCCACAGGTCTGGTCATATCATTGACTGGGTGCTGTTTCGTCCTGATGACAATGTGTTTCGTTCATGTTGTTTCTCTCAAACCTTGACCTCTGACCATTTTGCTGTGTTGTGTGACTTGGATGTGCGGCGGCCGGTGCGGAGGCCGGAGTACCGCAGTGTTCGAAATCTCCGTGGGATTGATTTGACTGTGTTCAAGCATGATATGGCTGCTCTGGCTGCTGCGTCACCCGCGCCATCCGCTGACCAGTTGTGTGATCACCTCCCCTCTGTCCTTGACACTCCTGGTGGGCGGCGGAGGCGAATCGGATCAGGCCCTCAGACTAACCATTGGTCACAGTGACATGGTCTTCTCTCAGTTTGTTAGAAATTTAGGCGTCATGTTTGACGATGATCTGTCAATGAGAGATCATGTCAACAAAGTCTGTCAGTTAGCATATTACGAGTTAGAAAAATTAGTACCATTCGTCATTATCTTTCTCAGCAGCCGGCCACGAAAACGCTCATCACATCACTTGTTCTGTCTCGTCTCGACTATGGAAACTCTCTTCTCGCTGGCATCCCCGACACTGCTTAACAAACTCCAGAAAGTTCAGAATTGTGTTGCAAGGCTAGTTTTTTGATGTCCCAAGCGTACCGATGCCTCTCCACTCCTACATACACTTCACTGGCTCCCCATCTCTCAGAGAATAGATTATAAACTTGCTACTTTGTGCTTCAAGGCCATCAACAACACCGCACCACACGCTATAACAGAAATTCCTACAGTCTACACGCTCTCCAGATCTCTACGCACAGCTGCTGAGTCTAGAATGCTTAAGGTCCCCCGCCGTAACAAGAAAACTCAAGGACAGCGTGCCTTTTTCAATATTGGACCTGTAACCTGGAATAGTCTGCCTCTCTCAGTCCGTCATTCTGGCACTGCCCCAGTTCAAAAGTGCTCTAAAGACCCACCTAAACCGATCCGCCTTTCCCGCTAAGCTGCTTCACCTTACATGACCTAGCCTACAAGTACTATGTATATTGTATAATTTGTTCTATTGAATCTTACTTTTTATTTTTTATTTATATGTATAATGTGTGAGTTTTTGTAGGAATGTAGTGTTGAGTGGTTGTATTAGTGATGATTCTTTAAATTGTAAACGCCATGAGCTTGCCTGTCAAGAGAAGGTAAGTGCGTATGAATAAACTATTTTTTAAAAATTATTATTATTATTATTATTATTATTATTATTATTATTATTATTATTATTATTATTATTATTATTATTATTATTATTATTATTATTATTATTATTATTATTATTATTATTATTATTATTATTATTATCATCAGCTGCAGCCCCTCTCATCAGTTGGAGCCTCTCTCATCAGCCTCTCATCAGCTGTAGCTGCCTCTCTGTGTCTCTCTCTGTGTCTCTCTCTCTGTTGTCTCTCTGTGTCTCTCTCTCTGTCTCTCTTTCTCTCTCTCTCTCTCTCTCTCTCTCTCTCTCTCTCTCTGTCTGTGTCTGTCTGTTTGTGTGTCTGTCTCTGTGTGTGTGTCTGTCTGTCTGCGTATCTGTCTGTCTGCGTATCTGTCTGTCTGTGTGTCTGTCTGTGTGTCTGTCTGTGTGTCTCTCTGTCTGTGTGTCTATCTGTCTGTCTGTTTGTCTGTCTGTCTGTCTGTCTGTCTGTCTGTCTGTCTGTCTGTCTGTCTTTCTGTCTGTCTGTCTGTCTATGTGTCTGTCTGTCTGTCTGTCTGTCTGTCTGTCTGTCTGTCTGTCTGTCTGTCTGTCTGTCTGTCTGTCTGTCTGTCTGTCTGTCTGTCTGTCTGTCTGTCTGTCTGTCTGTCTCTGTGTGTGTGTGTGTGTGTCTGTCTGTCTATCTGTCTGTGTGTGTGTGTGTGTGTGTGTGTGTGTGTCTGTCTGTCTGTCTGTCTGTCTGTCTGTCAGTCTGCGTGTCTGTCTGTGTGTTTGTCTGTGTATCTGTTTGTCTGTGTGTCTGTCTGTGTGCCTGTCTGTTTTTCTGCCCGTGTGTCTGTCTGTGTGTGTGTCTGTCTGTCTCTGTCTCTCTGTCTCTATCTCTCTCTCTGTCTGTCTATCTCTGTCTCTGTCTGTCTCTCTGCCTCTGTCTGTGTGTCTGTCTGTCTGTGTGTCTGTCTGTCTGTGTGTCTGTTTGTCTGTCTGTCTGTCTCTCTCTCTCTCTCTCTCTCTCTCTCTCTCTCTCTCTCTCTCTCTCTCTCTCTCTCTTTCAATCGACCTGAAATCGAAGGTGACAGTTACTCGAGTATCAAGGTTCTCTGTTTATCAGGTAAGTTATATTTCATCTACACATTTCTGCCTACAATACCCAGACTTTTTGTCACTCACTTTCTGTGCCCTTTTGGAGGAGGAGGAGGAGGAGGAGGAGGAGGAGGAGAAGGAGGAGGAGAAGGAGGAGGAGGAGGAGAAGGAGGAGGAGGAGGAGGAGGAGGAGGAGGAGGAGGAGGAGGAGGAGGAGGAGGAGGAGGAGGAGAAGGAGGAGGAGGAGGAGGAGGAGGAGGAGGAGGAGGAGGAGGAGGAGGAGAAGGAGGAGGAAGAGGAGGAGGAGGAGGAGGAGGAGGAGGAGAAGGAGGAGGAGGAGGAGGAGGAGGAGGAGGAGGAGGAGGAGGAGGAGGAGGAGGAGGAGGAGGAGGAGAGTGGAGGAGGGAGGAGGAGAGAGGAGAGTGAGGAGAAGAGCGGAGAGAGGAGGAGGAGGAGAGAGGAGAGAGGAGGAAAAGAGCGGAGGAGGAGAAGAGAGGAGAAGGAGAAGAGAGGAGAAGGAGAAGAGAGGAGAAGGAGAGAGGAGGAGAAGGAGAGAAGAGGAGGAGGAGAGAGGAAGAAGAGACGAGTGGAGGAGGAGTAGACAGGAGGAAGAGCAAGTGGAGGAGAACGAGAGAGGAGGAAGAGGAGGAGAGAAAAGAGAAGGAGAAGAGAGGAGGATGAGAAAAGAGGAGGAGAGAAAAAGAATTGGAGGGAAAAAAGAGGAGGAGGAAAAAAGAGGAGGAGGAAAAAAGAGGAGGAGGAGGAGGAGGAGGAAAAAAGAGGAGGAGGACGACGAAAAAAAAGGAGGAGGAGGAGGAGGTAGGCCCTAAAAGGAGGAACAAAGAGGAGGAAGAGGAAAAAAGAGGAGGACGAGAAAAAACGAGGAGGAGGGGTCTCAGGCGAGTGGGGAGGAGGGAGGAGGCGAGAGGGTAGCGGCCAGAACCCGCTATCGTCTGCTTCTATATTACTCTCATTCTCTCTTTTCTGTCAGTTTACCTTCCAGACAGTTGGTCGACTTTTGCCATTCTCCTGAGTAGCGGGTGTGACGTGTGCAGCGGGCAGTGCCCACCATATGGAATATATTTGTTTCATGGCTTCATTTTTCGGCTTCTTCCATTAAGCACAAGTGCCCCAGTTTCATCAGAACCAATAAGTCATCTACTGTTAATCAAGTCATTCTCGATTCATCCCGTCAGACATGTGTCAGTCTTATTAGAAGCAGCATCACGTCTCCCTGGCATTTGTTGTGGGATGTATGCCCAGAGTCGAATAATCATGTCCACTGTAGGTTTTGCTTTCAAAGTGTGACTTTCACCTCAGACTGGTCCACTAGGATGACGATGTTGTTATGTGAACGTCACTGCTGCTCTCGGGTTCATACTGATTCATCACTGCATTGCTATTATTGTAGTGCTACAGTAGTTTGATACGTTGTAGTCCTACCTTCGATGTCCTATCAGATCAGCTTGCCGGCAATCAATATTAGCAGGCGCCGTCATGTCAAGATTGTCGTTGCATCCTTGGGTGATATGTCGGCATCCCATCGTTTCACTTTACCCAGAGGTCGGGGCATTAGACCAGCAGCGGTATGGACGCTCGCCAGCTGTTGCTTGCAGTGAGCGGTGGAGGCGTGTGAAGCCGCACAGATCCTAGAGTTGCATCCTTTGGGAAGATGCTATACTCGCATCGCTTCTCTCCACCCAGGAGTAAAAAGGGTATCTGTGAGGGCTGTCATGGCACATTGTGGTACGAGTTGCCTTCCCATGCGGCCATGAGTCAGCACCGGGTCGGAATAACCCCCAGGGAGTGGAGTTGGTGCTAATACCCGACCGTGTCGTCTTACAAGCCTGTCACCGTGCTTGTTGTCAGGTGTCAGTGAAGGATTGATCACGTGGTCCAGTGATCAGCGGGTAAAGTGTAGAGTGCTTTGAGACCAAGAGATATGTAAAAAGTCATTATATAGAACCAATACAATTACTTTTGAGGAACACGGGTACCTGTGAAGGCGGCGAATGATATTCCCAGAAAAAAGGGAAATCAAGTCTGAGTTAACCCACAACTTGTAGGGATACCCATCGAGGAGAAGAAATGGTGCTTTAAGTACTCATTCGCGCTGTACAATCAGTGAGTGTAATTTCGTTTGCTGTGACGCCTTTAAGCCGTTTGTCCGATTATATTGAAACTTCATGAACTTCTCTCGGTTTTAAAAATGTCTCAAGGATATCAAAAGAACAATTTCCCCATGTTTCTGACATGTATGTTTTATATTACATATCTCAAAATGACATCGAAGTCTTTCTGTAATTCTTAAGTGTGGTC
>JAWQFJ010017997.1:0-30580 GCA_034096865.1 Theodoxus fluviatilis
CTTTACGTCTTAATCACGTCCAAAAGACATACAAAATCTGGTGGACGTGGTCGTACGTGGTGATTTTTTATCAATTTTGGTTTGGCCATGCTTTGTACGGGTTATGGTCGTCGACGGCTGTTCCACTGCTGAAGCACTGCCTAAGCACGACTAACCACGTCAAGCCACGTGTAAGCCTAGAAAAAACCGTGACGTCATCGCGTCTGGAGTACTGCCGATCACGTGTTGAGCACGGACGTAAAACGGGCACTCCACTGCCATAGCACTGCCCAATCACGGGTAGCCACGGTCCGGAAGTGCGTTTTTAAAAAGCGACCGCGTCACTGTTGCCGATCCAGATCTCCAGTCAGTTTCATTGTGCCCACATTCGAAACACCATCATGCCGAAGAAGGGCTCCCCTGCCAAGAGGAAGAAGGGCTCCCCTGCCAAGAGATCGACGAAGGCGATGACGAAGGCCAAGGCCAAGCTCCCAGCTGAGGATGAGATCCAGGTGACAGCTACAGTCCAGGTCCATGCTCCCCCTGCTGGTGCTGTCAGTCCAGACCCTGACCCTCAGGCTGATGCTGGTCCTGTTGCTCCTGGAGAAAATGAGGTTGCTCGTGATGGTGGGTACATTTTTTTATCAATTTCAATGGCTTTTCATTTGCAATTTTTGTTATCTTAAAATTTCAAATTGGAATTTAATTTTAGAATTGAAAATTATAAGCATGTCACTAAATACATTTATTTTTCATGTACAGGTGCTACCCCTGCTGTCTCCTCTGCTGTCACCCTTGCTGCCGCCACTGACACCCCCATGGAGCTTGGAGAAGTCAACTCCCCAGCCTTTGAGGAGGGAGAAATACTCCTTGTAGAAGCTGCTCAGGACAAGGAGAAAGAGCCAGTGCTCGTAGGCAAGGGCCGTGGACTTGGACAGGGGAAGGGCAAGGGGAAGGGCAAGGGCAAGGAGAAGGCTATCCCCAAAGCCGCCAAGAAGGACTGGAGCCTTGACGCTGCTGTAGAGGAGGACATTCTCGAGTGGTTGAAGGGCAACTCCTACCTCTGGATGCGCAGCAAGAAGGGCTACAAGCAGAAGAGGGTTGCCTGGGAGATGAAAGCCCAAGAGCTGGGGATCGATGTGAATCACCTAGAGCAGTGGTGGAAAGGAATAAAGGACTGGTATGTCAAGCTCTCCAAGAAGACCAGTGGCCAGGCGACCAAGATGCTCACAGAGAGGGAGACCTGGGTTCTACAGCACTGTGGCTTCTACAAAGGTCAGTACATTTAATTATATTGATTTCAAATGTGTTTTGAATTTCATTGCATTTGTCAATTTCATTTCACATTTCAATGTATGAAATGATTTTACATGCAAAATGTCAATGCCATATAAATGTTTTAAACCTTTCAGGTTCCATCCCAAGCGACACCGGAGATCCCCTCGTCACTCTGGTACGGGTTCCCTCTGCCTCTGCCTCTGCCAATGCCGCGGCCATGGTCTCGCGTCCCCCCTCCCCCTCAGGGGACAGGCAGTCTCACGTCCTTGACGACATGGAGTCCGCAGCTGTTGACCAGGTCCCAACATGTCATCCCATGTCCATGTCCAGCCGCAGCCGCAAGCGTGACAAGAGGAGGATGGAGGAAGAGTGGCAGGAAGAGGAAGACACCTGGATGCGAGACCTCCGCGCCACCATGCAGGCCAACCAAGCCCTCCTGGAGAAGCTTGTGGATGAGAGGCCCCAGTCTGACCGTGAGCCCTTCGTACGGTTTGTTGTTGACACCCTGCGCACAGCTCCCCAGGAGCAGTACGACGGGATGAAGGAGCTGATCTTTGACATAGTGCGTCAGGGCTGGCGCGCCCAGCCCTTAAACCAGCAGTTCAGCGAACCCTACAGCAGCCAGCAGTACTTCCGGCACCACAACCCACACAACTGGCAGTATGGCAGCAGCTTGATGCAGCAGACGTCGTTCCCCCCTATGCGGCTGAATGTTAATGCACCCTTGCCTACACCCATGCAGTTCTCTGACCAGCAGCCCACCTACCCCCAGCAGCAGCAGCCCACGATGCAGGGTGATGAATGGAATGCTAACCTAAGCTCTAACCTCAGCTTGGACAGTACCATGTCCCCACCTGCAGGAAGATCCAGCCTTTCCTCTGAGGCATCCCTAAACACTCCCAATGCGTCAGACATCTATCCTGGACAATAGATCATGCCTCAGGAACAGTAGACTCAGGACCACTTCATCTGAGGATTGGCTATTTAGTTGATTGTTAGTTGATTAGTTGATTGTTTTAGTTTAGGCTGCCAAGGGCGGTGGTGTTGTCTTTTCAAGTTCCATTGCTATTTTTTGTTAGTTATGTTGAGAAGATTGGCTGGGAATGCCTTGCTGTAAACTTGTTACTTATTTTTTTTTTTTTTTTTTTTTTTTTTTTTGCTGAAGATATGCCAATAAATCTGGTATAAATTGGAAAATGTGTTAGTGTTTTCTCTAGTTAATAGTTAATCATTAGTTAATAATTAGAAACAAAGAAATTTTAAATAAATGAACATCCATTCAATCTTTTTAAAGTGAAATGTGAACTTAGCAAAAATCAGTAAACATACGTAATGGGGGAGGAGCATGCCATCCTGCCACGGCACCCTTCCAGCAGGAGAGTTGCACCACTGCATGATGAGGTTCCTCTGGGCCTTGGCTAGCCTGGCATCTCTGTTGGGTCCTGGTACTCTATCAGGCCTCGTGTCTTCAAGGTTCATGCCTTCGCGCCAAGCACCAGGCACCAGGGCTCCATCTGGACGCTCCCAGTCCACCAGCCTGTTCTGCATCCGCGGGTAATGTGTTCTCATCAGGTTGTGAAGGAGTACGCACGCCTTGACCAGCAGCCTGACAGTGTCAGCTTCATGCATCATGGTAGTCAGGAGAACTTGAAATCTGTTTGCAAGGATCCCGAACGAATTTTCCACCACCCTTCTGGCCCGCGACAGTCGATAATTAAATATCCTCTGCTCCCTGGCCATGTCCCTGTTAGCGTAGGGCTTCATCATGTACGTCCGGAGTCCGAAGGCATCGTCTCCTACCAGAAAGTAGGGTACATCCTGTGTGTCACCTGGCAGAGGATCTGGCTGTGGGAAGCCGGCGATGTCATGGTTCTGTAGACCCTCCTTGAACTCACTTTCATTAAAGATGTGGGCATCAGAGGAGGACCCCTTGCCGCTTACGTCTATCCACAGGAACTTGTAGTCAGAAGACACGACTGCTAAGAGGATAACACTGAAGAAGCCTTTATAGTTGAAGTATTCAGACCCAGTGTTGGCAGGAGCTTTACACGCGACATGTTTGCCATCTATGGCGCCAACAACATGTGGAAAATTCCATCTCTGGTACCAATCATCAGCTAGCTGGCGCCACTGGGCCTCAGTGTCTGGCGGGGAGAGCATCTCATGAGCATACTCGTGGACGATGGCCTCACAGACTTCACGCACCACTAGACTTATGGTGTTGTGGGGGACCCTCCAGGCATAGTCCATGTCACGGTATTTGGAGCCAGAAGCAAGGTGCCTCAGGGTGATAGCAACCTTCAGGCCTGGTTCAAGGGGTGCTCTCCAGTTGGTGGTCTCCTTGGTAAGGGCTGGTGTCAGTCTCTGCACAATTTCATCGAACATAGCAGGAGGCATCCTCATAAAGTTCTGAAAGGCTGTTGGATCTTCATTACGCAGCTCGACCATGAGACGGTCGTAAAGCCCCAGCTGAGGTCTCCTCGCAATCCAGTCACGCACCCAGATGTTCCGTATCACCCTCCTCATCCTCCTTCTTCTTCTTCCTCTGACAGCAAGGATATGTTGGGCCTGAATCAGTTGGTTCTGTTGGTGCTGGAGCATGAAGATGAGGACATCACGGTGTTGAGGGTCCATGTTCACTCCTTGACATCTACACTGCAAGTGCCGAGGTCTCAGAAAATTACCGTATATATGCCGCAAATCAGACGTTATACAGAAGTGATTAGGCAGTGATCAATCGTATTTAGAACGTGCTCGAGACGTATTTAGAACGTGTTCGAGACGTTATAGAACGTGACAGACCGCTAAACTTTCGCGTCTTACCGCGTCTCCTCACGTTTTAATCACTGCCGGAACACGGATTATCACGTGTGTTTCACGTGTGTTGCACGTCTTTACCACGTGTGCTACCCGTGGTTGTGCGCGGGATAAAGTTTTGAGCAGTTCAAAACTTTTTTCCGCGTCCGATGACGTTCCGATTTCTCCCCGCGTCCTGCCACGTCTATAAATCGACCGTAGCTCGTCTTAAACTCGACATTAACACGAACAACATCGTCTACTTCACGGGTGACCACTTTTTGTCGTCGTTTGGACGTGATTAAGACGTAAAGTGCTGTGTGACCAGGGCATAACCAGTCACTGTCTCCAGACACAGTTTCCAGAAGTCTCAAAGAACTTTCAATCAACCGACGCACGCACGGCGTCAACCCGGTGTCCAAGCAAACTTGACCCCCTCCCATGAAACAAGTCTTTTCCCCTCTTGTCCATCTTGAGATACACCCTGACTTACGAATGTCACACTCGATTCTCCAAGTCAGCGATTTAGTTTAGAAGAAGATTTCTAAGCTACGGCAGAATACCAAAGTTATCAAAGTTAGAGTGACCAATACCATTCTACAGAGAATCAATTGATAAGTCGCTCTCCCTCTCGTCGCATAGTCCACCCTGCGACAATATGGCTGCGTTAACACATCGCCTCACTGCGAATGCACTCGCTAGCGTTCTTTCCCCTCACCCCTCTGCCTCTGGTACAATCCTCCCTCCCAATTGTCCAGGCCGCACCGTGCGGACCTTTCTCTCCCCCACCTTACCCAAAGTGGATTTCGTTAGACCTTTACTACCAGTCCCGACCTGTCTTAACGAAATTATGGTTAACCGATTACAAATCGAGAAAACGATACTTGCACGGCCGTTCGAACCGAACGGCTCGATGAAACGCCCTGGCGTCTCCGACGTCGCTCCCAGCCTCGCGCTAGGTCACCCCTGACCAGCGCAGCATTCCCTCGGAGGCGTCAAAGGCTCTCGAGTGCCACCCGTGTGGACACGAGAGGACAGTACTGCAAGGCTCCACCAAGAAGACGCAGCACTTGTGGAATCACGTAGACACGATGATACCAAACGGGAAACGTGGACCAAAAGACGTGTAGAGGATCAGGTAGGCAGCCCACTGCTCCCGCGAGTAGTCGATACACCGATAGCAGATACCGCAAGACGACGGCGGTACGGCGACGATGATGACGAAGATAAAGATGACACGAAGACGACGATGAGCCTAAAACACACAAGGTTTCGCCCCAATAATCCAACTACCCTATTTCTTTGCGAAGCCCATTCATACGAGAATTTAAGGTTCATGTGGCGCACTCCGACCCAGATGCCCAATTAGGAATGGCTTCACTCGCTCCCTGCGAGTCAGCTTGAACCCAACGCTTCATTACTGAGAATTTCGATCCCATATAACATTTACACAAAAAATACAATTGATAAATCATTCCCACAGATTTACTTCAGACTTTTAGAGGTATAAATCCCTTATGCTCAAACGGATGACCCAATCCCCATTCAGATTACACCATCAAACACCCCACGTGGTAAAAGTAATATGGCGGCGGCAATAATCACCTCAGTCCTCAGGCCGTGGTGAGATCCTCAGAAATTCCGTCTTAGCCAGCGGAAAACTCCACTTCCCTTCTCGTGTGAATCAACTACTGCCAGAGTTGATACGGAGAAGAATTCCACCAGAGCGACCAACTTCGCTCGCGAGCTGCACCATGCAGCCCCCGCATCAGCGACCAGAAGATGCGTACCTTCCTTCCATCCCGGCGACGGAAAAGTGTCTGTGCACTAAGACGCGATCAAGTCTCAGCGTCCCTCTCTCACGTGATTGACCGCCAATCGTTAATGAGAGATTTCCCGCCTCCACTATCTTCTCCAATCACCCCTCGCCAAGGTACAGCGAGATACGAAACCCCCCTGCTAATGATCGGGTAGACCCCGTAGATCTCGCTCACGATAACCCCCTTCCGAAGACCCCCCTCCCCCTCGGGTTCACTCCGGAGCGAAACCGTGATATTCCACTACGCGGCAGCCCCGCCCACAGCGGCAAGCGTGCAACCGCGGACAATGGAGAAGATTTATATACAATCTATTTACAACAAGGGTAAATAAACCACATCACCCTATTGTCGCTGCCTCATCACGCGACACTCCCCTACAGCCTTCCCTCCTCCTCCCTCCCCTACAGCCTTCCCTCCTCCTCCCTCCCCTACAGCCTTCCCTCCTCCTCCCTCCCCTACAGCCTTCCCTCCTCCTCCCTCCCCTACAGCCTTCCCTCCTCCTCCCTCCCCTACAGCCTTCCCTCCTCCTCCCTCCCCTACAGCCTTCCCTCCTCCTCCCTCCCTTACAGCCTTCCCTCCTCCTCCCTCCCCTACAGCCTTCCCTCCTCCTCCCTCCCCTACAGCCTTCCCTCCTCCTCCCTCCCCTACAGCCTTCCCTCCTCCTCCCTCCCCTACAGCCTTCCCTCCTCCTCCCTCCCCTACAGCCTTCCCTCCTCCTCCCTCCCCTACAGCCTTCCCTCCTCCTCCCTCCCCTACAGCCTTCCCTCCTCCTCCCTCCCCTACAGCCTTCCCTCCTCCTCCCTCCCCTACAGCCTTCCCTCCTCCTCCCTCCCCTACAGCCTTCCCTCCTCCTCCCTCCCCTACAGCCTTCCCTCCTCTTCTCAACACTACAACCTTCCCTCCTCCTCCCTCCCCTACAGCCTTCCCTCCTCCTCCCTCCCCTACAGCCTTCCCTCCTCCTCCCTCCCTTACAGCCTTCCCTCCTCCTCCCTCCCCTACAGCCTTCCCTCCTCCTCTCTCCCCTACAGCCTTCCCTCCTCCTCCCTCCCCTACAGCCTTCCCTCCTCCTCCCTCCCCTACAGCCTTCCCTCCTCCTCCCTCCCCTACAGCCTTCCCTCCTCCTCCCTCCCCTACAGCCTTCCCTCCTCCTCCCTCCCTTACAGCCTTCCCTCCTCCTCCCTCCCTTACAGCCTTCTCTCCTCCTCCCTCCCCTACAGCCTTCCCTCCTCCCTCCCCCACAGCCTTCCCTCCTCCTCCCTCCCCTACAGCCTTCCCTCCTCCTCCCTCCCCTACAGCCTTCCCTCCACCTCCCTCCCTTACAGCCTTCCAAGCGTGACCGGAAGTAATTATAGCAAACCCAACACAACTGCCATCCCTCGCGATTTGTGTAGAAGGCTCTGTCGGTGTAATGAGCCACGTAAGTCGTTATGAATTAGTCGACACGGCTCCCCTATTTAGATTTCCGTCTTATCCCTTTCTCATCGGCCTTCCGTCTTTCCTCTTCGATCTCATCCTTCCAGCTTACCAACGCGACCCCTACCCGATAATGCGATTTACCTTCCCATGACCCTTTCGCAGTAAGAGATCATTACAAACATGGGCAATGTAAATTCACGGTATTTCCCCTCTAAACCTCCCTGAGGGTTTGTGTCGATGAACAGACGAATGTTGCATAAGAAATTTGCACTGACATAGATGTTAAATGAACGCTAATACTAATGCGTTACTGCATGTTGTATACGTTCTGCCTTTGTGTCTTTTGGTCCAGCAGCCAAGCAGTGTTACCATGTAAATTTGCACTGTCAGTACACGCAGTAAAATAATGAATTCTGTGCTCCACTTTGATTTAAATGGTAACTGCTTCTTTTTCTTTCAGAGTTGCTATTTGAGAGCATAGGAGAAATTTCAGGGGATCATTATGTAAAACCAAAATTGTAAGTTCATGTAAATATGCAAATGATTCATTTGTGTGTAATCTTTTATGAAAAACCTTTGTGTGTGTGTGTGTGTGTGTGTGTGTGTGTGTGTGTGTGTGTGTGTGTGTGTGTGTGTGTGTGTGTGTGTGTGTGTGTGTGTGTGTATCAAAGCAGTAAATTATTGCAATTTCCCCCTCCTTACAAAAGTTTGAAATGTAGCTTAAATTGGTATAATTCAAGGTTCTGTTTGCCTTTGTGTCACAAAAGTAGAATTTTGTTTTTCTTTCCTCATGTAGGTTTTGGTATTTGAAAATGTAATGCATGAGCATGATGATTTAAAGTGTGTGAAAGTTGTACATTCATAGAAGCAAATTGAAAAGTTATTCATTGTTAAGTGTGGCAGGTTTGTCAGGCTTCATTTCTTTTAGACTGATGAACACTAAGGTATACATACATGTACATGTACATATGATTTGAGACACTGAGATGAATTAGATGGTTCTACTTTGATGTGAGAGTTGTACTTTTCACTCTCATTGAAGTGAATTTTACATTTTTCAGATCTGCGAAATTGAAATTGAAAAGCAAGGTATGTTTACACAATTTGCATATCGTCATGTGTATTTAAGTTTAACAACAAATTTCAGATGGTCTAAAACAAGATGAGTGGGAAGTAGCACACTGTCTTTGAAAAGGATTTCCAAACATTTTGATTTTGAACAAAACTGTTGAATAATCGGTTTGAAATTATGACTTTGTCTGACTTTGATGATGTCTTACAGGAGATGACATCAGATGATGGAGAGGATGATGAGAGAAAAGGAAATGACATTGCAGAGGAACACCCGGCTGTGATTCCTGGAACATCCAACACCAGTATTCCGCACCATAGACATAATCAGGACTCTGGTGAGTGCTAGCGTCATGAAGGAAGGCGAATGGTATGCCAGGCTATTGCTGTATGCAAGATAGAAGAATCCATAAGCCAAATACTGTCTTTTTCCAGTCATTGTGTGTGACCACACATGCATACAGACTGCTGGTGTGTGATGTAGGTCAAGGTGGTTCCATTGGATCCTGAACTTTTCGCCTTGACCGTCACAGTGCCACCACAGCAGAATACAATACATGGTGCCAATGAGTATAAGATACTAAAATGAATCCTTAAGTCTAGTATTTCCCTGTTAAATATTGTTGATAACTGAAGCAAAGGTAAATCCAGGCAAGGAAGATTTTTTCATCTTCAAATTAATCATTATGTCCTGCCACATGCATGACATGTGCATGTGCCAAATGCAGAGGTAAATCTACAAATCTTATATATAGTAATCTGTTTTGTCAGTCTCTGGATACCCATATACTGATATGCCCGTTTTTGCTGTATAAAGCTCATTGTGATGAAAAATTGAAGTGAAGATATTGAGTTTATTAAATCATTTTCCCATGTTGCCTCCTGTCATCTAAAGACAAGCACAGAAATGGATCCCATGCATGCATGTATGTATGAATGGATCCCATGCATGCATGTATGTATGAATGGATCCCATGCATGCATGCATGTATGAATGGATCCCATGCATGCATGTATGTATGATATACCAGCACCACCAGAACTCTGGGCATCATTCCAACCAAACACCGGCTCAGTGGTGCACCAAGACTTGGCAGCATTACTTATTTACAGTGTGTCTCATCCACAGGCCTAGGGTCCCTTCACTGCACGATCCCACTTCTCCATCTGCCTGGGTTGCTACTTTTGATGTGTTCACTGAAGTAGTCCCTCTTTTTCCAGATGTGAAAGTGAGGAAGTGGCTGGAGATGTGCAACTCTCAGACAGACCAGTCAGGGGAGAGTGCTGTTGAGCCACCAACCATCGAAAAGATCAGACAGGAGCCAAATGGGACAGGTAGACATGCATTGTTGGCCTCGGCTTTGAATTCAACATTTGAAACTTTGATTGAAGCATTTTGAAAACTTTGTGGCTGTACATTTGACTAGGTACACCAGTCTGCTTGGGAGGGCAACATGATGAGGTCTCCTCATGTAAATGTGATATCAGTAGGAGCTTTGCCACTCTTTTAACAACAAGTTTAAGGATTCCAGGTGCTGCAGTTGAAGACTCAAGATGCAAAAGGTAGAACAGAATGACCCAACATCTACCATCATGACCAGCACTACCACCACCACCACCACAATCACCATCACCATGTCTACTTCTATTAGTACTGCTGCATAAGTATCATCAGTATACTACCACTAAATACATCACCAACACCAAGCAGATTTGGTCTGAAGACTTTCATATGTGATTTCTATGAGGGTGCATTACTGTTGATTGCTATTTGGTCACTCAAATGGAAGGGAATACTCAGAGTTATAGGCTTGCTGCAGTCTAGAGGGTACCCCACCATTCACCCATATTTTCCCTGTCTGTGAGGTCCTGGGAGGTCTTCTACGGCAGCCACCATATGGAGAATTCATGTAAGCAGCACTATCTGAGTCTGGGAAAAACTCAAAAACTGCCACTGGCCATTGCCTGCACTGTGAGAGGGCATCCAACAATCTAGTCTCATGTTCCGCTGAAGACACGGCTAATAACTATGAATTTTGCATGGATAGTCAGAATTTGATGTGGAACTTGTTAAAGCTTTTTAAAAATATTTTTATTATTATTATCAAGAATCCTCTGATGATCCATTAACGTCTGTGGAACTCCTGTCTGCTGGAAGCCCTTCAGTCAAGTCTCAAGATTACAAGAGATACGGTGAGTCTGTGACTAGTGTTCTGACTGTTCTCTCTCTTGGGAACAATGAATTTCACACACAGCCCTTCAGTCAAGTCACAAGATTACAAGAGATATGGTGAGTCTGTGACAAGCACTCTCTTTCTTGGCAACAATGAATTTCACATGTATGACTGGCCTCTTGATCCTAGAGAATTTAAGACAATTTTAAAGTTTATTATAGAATGGATAATTTGTATTAACCCACTCGCTTCGGATGGAACGCGCACGTTGCATCCCCCCTTCGCTTCGGGAGCGACGCACGCGTCTCATCTTACCCTCGCGGTGTTTACGCCGAGATCTAAAATTAGCAACGGTAATGGCCGACTTATCGCAATGCCTGCTGGGAAGCAGAGTGACTGCGCACTACGCTAGTCCAAGTTTGATCGAAATCGGACAAGTTTTAGCTGTGTTGTGGCGATTTTTGTCGAGATTTCGACTGACGTTCTGACATTTTTCGCGTCATGTCCGACTTCGCATCGGATGAGAGCGAAGGAAGCGACATTGATGCCAATTTTAATTCTGATTTTGACGATGTCGATGCGCCGGAAGATCCGCTTCAATAGGACCAGTGGATGCGAGAGATGTTGGAGGAGGAATCGTCGGAGGAAGAGTTTCTAGGCTTCCAAGGATCGTGGCAGACAGAAAATTTTCGTTCTCGCACACGACACGCGTCATGTCCGACTCAGCATCGGATGAGAGCGAAGGAAACGACATTGATGCCGATTCTAATTCTGATTTCGACGATGTCGATGCGCCGGAAGATCCGCTTCAATAGGACCAGTGGATGCGAGAGATGTTGGAGGAGGAAGAGTTTCTAGGCTTCCAAGGATCGTGGCAGACAGAAAATTTTCGTTCTCGCACACGACACGCCTTTCGACGCGCTCAAGGAGTGAAGATTGACATCCCCTCGGACGCAAAGCCTCTTCATGTCTTCTCTCTGATCTTCACACACGCGATGTGGGAAAACGACTTGTGACAGAGACAAATCGATATGCTGAGAGAGAGAGAGAGACAGAGGAATCCACCTCCTGCCAGCTCCAAGTGATGTAAAAAAAATCATGATTTTTGAAAGACTTTATCACTTGGTAATGCATGCTTATTTTTGAAAGACTTTATCACTTGCTAATTAATCCATGCCTATTTTTGAAAGACTTTATCACTTGCAAATGCATGTCTTGCACCTTTTCTCTTTATATTATCTGTCATGTCATGCATGTGCTTCATGTTTACCTTTATCTGAGTGAAAAAAGGCATGGTGAAAATTACTTTGTGATCATGTAAAAAAAAAAATTTTTTTTTGCGATTTCATGTCATGTACCATATTTGCTGTATCTCATGAACAAATTGATTTAGGACTTTGCATTTTGTTTCAGCAGATAGCTAAATGAGTAAATTATCCATTAAGAGTCTGTTTTGAGCTTATTTGGGAGGTTTTCTTTCTAAAAACCATAATTTTTAACTGAAAATCAAGGTGAATGTGTCCGTTTTTGCACTATTTTCTAATTTTAAAAAATCATTCCTAAATTTTAACTTGTATTGTGTTGTATTTGATTGTATGAGCTTGTAGCAATGGATGTCAGCTTTAAGACAATGCTTATTTTGTGTCTCTGTGATTGTTACAAGTGGAGTTAATAAATTTTTTGTAAACGTACCCGACTTCTTCAGTTTTTCTGAAAAAGGCTCAGGTTTTCAGGACTCTTTTGTGTATACCGTCATAGTGTCTAATGGGTTAAATATGATGGAGAAGCATGCACTCAGTGTGAGGAATTTCACATGTTGCAGTATTTTGTAGGACCTAGAATTTGCAGTGTGTATTTGTGTCTGAAGTCCTGGGTTGTAGTAATTCTGATGCACTTTTATTGACAGAGATAAGAAAATATGTCGGACATGAAATGCCCTCCCAGGTACTGTCTGATGGTTAGTCTGTTTTTTGTCTGTTAATTTTCTTTTGTTTTGTATTCCTGGCCATCTTAGTATCTCATATTCAATCTCTGTGTGTGTGTGTGTGTGTGTGTGTGTGTGTGTGTGTGTGTGTGTGTGTGTGTGTGTGTGTGTGTGTGTGTGTGTGTTTGTGTGTGTGTTTGTGTGTGTGTGTTTGTGTGTGTGTGTGTGTGCATATGGTTGTGTGTGTGTGTGTGTGTGAACATGCATTTTCATATGTAAATCTTTTTTGTCAGTGAGAGAAAAAATTCACTTGAACAGCTGTTCATGAGAGGACATGATATGTGTGTGCATGGACTGCTTTGTATTACCTATGCTTTTGTATCTTGACAGATACTTTCCTGTTTGAGCAAGCTAGCTTATTGTTCAAGGCACAAACTCATGCATATATAGTTCATGTAAATGCACCCATTTTACCTCCCCATGAAGCCAAAATCAGCACTTCCTAGTTTTAAAGACCTTCATGTGATTTATATACTGTGTATCCAGTGTCTGAATGACTTTATCCTTGGCAAATGAAACAGTTGATCAAGCATTCTTTGAAATATGTGTACCTGGGGTACAAGCGTCCATTATATTTGCTGAGTGTGGGGATGTTTTCAAATGAATTTAAAAATCCCAGGTGACAGCTCATTATTGGAAGCAGTGAAAATGGCAAAATGTAGTGATATTTGACTGCAGGCCAGAGGTTGGTTTTTGCATGCACCCCTTCACGTGTTGATCCCAGCTCATTGTGTGCAAGTTAACATAGGCCTCAAGCCTTTGTGCTGATGCTTGATGCTGTGTGTGACAGCAACACAACAGCAGTAGTACAGCATTGTTCTTGAAACTGTCTATGAAATGCATGTAATTATTATGTCAGTCCTGTGAGTGCTTCATCTGAGGTTTGTGGCGTTCCAGCAATAGTCCTTTAGCCTCAAGGAATACAGATATCCTGGAACACTTGAAAAAGCAAGCTGTCTCTCATGAGCTGTGTAGACTGTAGAGCCAGCCTGACCTGTCTTGCTGTGTCCCGCACAGGGTGGTACACTTCCTCAGGCAGTGGTGGGGATGGTGAGGATGCTGCTGCCCTCTGCAGCACGAAGGCAGGACCCCAAGTCTCCGCTCCAGCCTCGGTCCTGCCCCTTCAGCCTGTGCCCCCTGCCGCCACTCTGGGTACCTACTCACTTGGATGCAGAGACACATTTGTCTTGCTTTCGTGTGGACTGCTGCAGTGGAGTGATGAGAACAGCTATACTGAACAATAGCACGGTTGTATTGTGTCTCATGCTGAGGAGGGAACATCTTTTCAGAGCTAAAGAACATAAAAGAGTGAAGATCCAGTATGTCAAAGGCCATGAATGGAAAGTCAGAATGATAGCAGTATAGAAAACAACCAATAGTGCAAAGGTTAAAAAAAGGGCAAAATAGGAATGCTGTTTGTAATCTTGATTGCATTGCTTGATTTTATTCCAGGTCTACAATCAAACAAGTACATGAAAGCTGGAATGGGTTTTTCAGATGCGGGAGGGGAGGGGGCTAGAGGCACTGTGGGGGGGAAGTAATCCACTCCACTCCCCAGGTGTCCTTGCCCTCAGTGCCGGCGACCCATGACATCTTTGACATGTCTCTCATTGCTCACTGCCATGGTATGGCCTCAGTGCTACACACACTGGTGCTTACACCCCCCCCCCCCCCCCCCCCCTCATTACAAACATACAAACATGTATGATCATGCATACAAAAACGCTGGAGGATTTTATTCCTGGCTAACTTGATGATATCATGATATTATCCCCTCTGTCATATCAGCTGTGTCAGCATAGAAGCATGATAGAGAACCTTCCCAGCCAGGGTTTAGAGGCTTGCATCACTGTGACGGTGCCGTCATTTCCTGTCCCAGTGCCATTACACACCATCTGCCTTGTCTTTGAGCTTTATGCACAAGATGACCACTAGACTGCCTGTCATGGCTGACTTCCAGTTTTCAAGTCAGACATTCAAATGGAAGGTAGCAGGTAAAGGTGTGGTTTTATATAGCGACTGATCACCGTTGCCAGGGTCTCAAACCACTTTATACTTTACCCACTGATCACAGGGCCGCTCAGTCAATTGTGACTTTATTACTGCATAGCAAGATTTGCAGAGGTTTCTAATTACCCTTTATTTGTTGCGATGATCATCAGCACATAAATCATAATTGATATTTCATTCAATTTTCATTGCAAAAACAGCTTTTACACTTTTTTTACTTTGTTGCAGGAGGTGCCGATGTTGTGTCATCCAAAGAAACAACAACTGACATAGAGGCTGAATGTACCGACTCAAGGTATCACTTTGAAGCACGATGTTAAAAAGAAGTTCTTTTTCTCTCCTTTCTCTGTGCATATGCACTGATATGGTTGTGTGTAATTTTCACCTCCGCTGTTGGTTTGGCAGCCCATGGTGGGATATACTGAGTATAGTATGTCAACTGTTCACCTACCTGGGAGACTACTTAGCAATGGAATTCTGATTTGCACATGATTTTCCTATCCCTTTTAGGTTTTTGCCTTAGTACCAGGAGGTTGATTGTAGTGCGTGGTGACCTTGCAAATATATGCAAGTTTTGTCTTACTGTCTCCCCTGTTGAATGCTTGGACACAAGGGGAAAAGAAAAGCAAACTTACAGTTGCTGTCTTCTCCTTGATAAGGCTTGGAATATGAAACTTTGCATGAAACAGTTAATAGTGTTATGGCCTGTTGACATGGTTTTATCTGCTTGGATCGTCTTGACTGCCTGGCTGACTGGTGGTCTTGTAGACTGTATTGAACATAATCCATATTTGGAACCTTGTGTGCACATGCACATTAGCTTGCATGTGCATTCATGCACACATTGCATACACACACACACACACACACACACACACTCACACACACACACTCACACTCACACTCACACTCACACTCACACACACACACTCACACTCACACTCACACCACACACGCACACAGTTAAATGTATTTGCTGTCTTTTATTCTTTGTAAACTCTTTGCCTATTTTGCAGGTATATCTGCATGTCAAAGTATGTGCAGAAGTCATTCATGGCGGTCACTGCCAGAGACAAAGGGGAGGTAAGCTGCTGTGGTTTCCAGCCATTGAGGAGGCTGACAGACTTTTGTTTTGTGTGTTGTGTTTTTTTTCACAACTCATTTGGCAAGAGAAGAAAAAGCCCTGGATTGTCCAGTCCTAAATATTCACAAAATTCTTAAGTTTTTTCAAGTTGGACCAGCTCAGTAACATATCCAAGAGAACTCGAGCATATTTTCGTGTTAAACATTGAATATTCAAGTCATGTCCACAACAGAAGATGAGCTTTGTCATCGAATGTGCTAATAATGCAGTTATCTTATTAGAATTTGTTTGATTTTCTGGCAAACATTGATTACAAAATAAAAGAAAAATGTCGATCATATTGACTCATCAATTATTTATTGAAATTTAGCCAAAATGGTCAAGTGAATCGGCTCAGTACTGATCCAAGCCAAAATTCAACAATATTTTGCTTAAGACTTGCAGTTTTGTTTTCTGTGTGTCCCTTTATGCTTTCAAAAGTGTATGGTGATCATCATTGTTACACAGGAAGCACAGAGAACCTACAGTCAAGTCACTGAGAGGAGGAAGAAGAGGAAAATAATGGAATGGCCTACAGAAGCAACAGCTGGAGCAGGGGAGACAATTCCTCCAAAAATAGGTCACAAAGGCAAGTACATGTACAGATGTGTGTGCTGTTGAGTGCAATGAAATACAGTATGCAACTGCTAGGATCATTACAATGATGCACCTTTCAGGAAATAAGAGACCGCCAGGGATAGCAGTTCATGATGTAGATGAAAGTGGCACTTGTCACCTCTCTGTCCTCTGAAAAAGCTAGGCTCTCATGGATGTGTCCACTAGCTTGATAATAATAATAATAATATAGTTTATTCATACGCACATACCTTCCCTTGACAGGCAAGCTCATGGCGTTTACAATTTAAAGAATCAACACTCATACAACCGCTCAACACTACATTCCGACAAAAACTCACACATTGTATATAAACAAAAAATAAAAACTAAGATCCAATAGAACAAACTATACAATATACATAGTACTTGTAGGCTAAGTCAAGTAAGGTGAAGCAGCTTAGCAGGAAAGGCGGATCGGAGAGGTGGGTCTTTAGAGCACTTTTGAACTGGGGCAGAGTGTCAGAATGACGGTCTGAGAGAGAGAGACTATTCCAGGTTACATAAAGGAGAAGGCATGCTGTCCTTGAGTTTTCTTGTTACGGCGGGGGACCTTAAGCATTCTAGAGTCAGCAGCTGAGCATAGAGATCTGGAGGGCGTGTAGACTCTGACTGCAAGAATTTCTGTAAGAGCGTGTGGTGCGGTGTTGTTGATGGCCTTGAAGAAAAAAGTTGCAAGTTTATAATCTATCCTCTGAGAGATAAACTGCACGATATTCCAGTAGCTGGATAACTTGTGATATTCCACTAGCTTGATAACTTGTGATATTCCACTAGCTTTATAATATGATATTCGACTAGCTTGAGAAATTGTGACATTCCACTAGCTTGATAAATTGTGATATTCCACTAGCTTGATAAATAGTGATATTCCACCAGCTTGACAAATGGTGATATTCCACTAGCTTGATAACTTGTGATATTCCACTAGCTTTATAATATAATATTCCACTAGTTTGAGAAATTGTGACATTCCACTAGCTTGATAACTTGTGATATTCCACTAGCTTTATAATATAATATTTCACTAGTTTGAGAAATTGTGACATTCTACTACTACTAGCTTGATAAATTGTGATATTCCACCAGCTTGATATAGTGATATTTCACCAGCTTGATAAATAGTGATATTCCACCAGCTTGATATATAATGATATTCCACCAGCTTGATAAATAGTGATATTCCACCAGCTTGATAAATAGTGATATTCCACCAGCTTGATAAATAGTGACATTCCACCAGCTTGATAAATAGTGACATTCCACCAGCTTGATAAATAGTGATATTCCACCAGCTTGATAAATAGTGATATTTGGAAGGAAATGAAGGTACTGAGGCTTGACCAACAGACATATGTACCACTGTGGATAAGTAGGCAGCTTTCTGCGTGTGCTTGCAAATGCTCAGACACTTGCGGAGTGGAGTGAAAACAGACATGGAGTAGACTACATGTAATGCAGAGATAGTCGCTGTGCTCTGTAGGGTGCCTTGCACTGCAGTAGCTGGGGAGCCATGAGGGCAGAGGAGCAGACACCTCGCTGTTGGGGAGACATGGTGAGGACAGGCAGGACAGTCAGTGTGAAAGGAAATGCCATCGACTTATACATTCCTCATGTCTGTTCTAGATCCCAAAGTCCTGGAATGGCTGAAGGCCTGCAGTCCCAAGATGCAGTGTGGCGTTGAAGAGTTCCCAAGCATTGAGCTTGTCAGGAAGGAGCCGAAGCGTGCAGGTAATTGTTGTTGCTTGACAGTGCCTATCCTTTTGAAATGCTCTTTTAGCATGTTACAGTGTATAACTTCCCAGTTCTATTTATATTCTAAACAAGTTTGAAGGGTTGGGAAGTTTCTGTAAATACTTTTAGTCATTTTGTTTTGGCCTGTCGTAGACGTTTAAACCAAAGCTAACGACACAAGGTTGCAGCCAATATAACATCCCACATTGTGACGATATTTAAATAAACCCAGATTTCTCTGTCCCAGGGATAGAATCACGGCACTGCGCCTCGCACATCGTCCAACCCCAAAGCATGCTCGCCCATCTCCGCCTGTCAAAAGACATGGTTTCAACAACCGAGTAGAGGCTGAGGGACAAAAAGTATTCACAGGAACTTCCCAACCCTTCAAACTTGTTTAGAATATACACCAGTTCCTGCCAGCCCACCCCCCAGTGCTCTCCCCTCTTCAGGGATGAAAATTTTCCGCGGATCCGAGGATTTCCTCGGATTTGATGACCAATTTGGTCACTCTCGAGATTCGTGTAAATCCGTTGAGAAATTTTTTAGGGGGGGGGGGGGGGGGGTTAGGTTGAACCGCACCGGCTGATGGGTAGCCATTTTGATGCCTCGGCCAATCGTGCAAAATCTGCTTACAAGAAGGTGTTATTTCATTGGCTGACATTTTCAAGATTCACAGCTACAGCTTTCGCGATTGGCGGATGGCGACTGCGCGTGTTCAAACCCAACTCGAGTTCGATCGTGTTTCTTCTCGCTGAAAGTTGCAGGAAATGCTGCGTAAGTACTTCTTTTGATTTTTCTTATCATGAAGTTGTTGTGTAGGCCAATGTTTCATTTGATATATTTCTCATAAGAATGATAGAGATTGTGCGGCAGAAGCTGCTATAGATTCATGAGATCGTTAGGCCCAGTGGCAGTGTTGACTGTTCGTGTGCTCGGCATTGGTGAATTGTGACATGCACACGGCTTCTTCCTCCCTTTTTTAAATGATATTATTGAATAACTGAGAGCTTCTACCTCTCTTTTTTTAATGATAACATTGAATAACTGAGAGACCACAGTTTTTCTCGGATAATTAATTTAGCGCTAGTCTTTCATCTGCATTCTGTTACAGTTTTTCATCGATAGCAATGCAGACCTGCCAAGTACTACGATTTAGGCGTAGCATGCTACGATTTTGACATGCTTGCTACGATGCTACGATCGTCCGGAAAAACTACGATTTTTCCGCGTGCCAGCCTCGAACTGAACTTTCGCCCTTTTGACCACCACGTAGCGCCCCCCCCCCCCCCCCCCCCGCTTCACGCCGTCGGTTGAGCGCCGCCACAGCCTTTCTCCCCCCCCCCCCCCCCCCCCACTTCACAGACGCTTGAACGCCTTCCCAGCCTTCCCAGCCTTCCCCCCCCCCCCCCCCCTCGCTACGCCTATATCTTAAATGATATGTCAGTTCAATGAATGACTGATAATTTGTGTAAATGTCAAAGAGCAGATTCAAACCAACAGTCTTGTTTTAAACTTTTTACAAAAGTATTTTGTGCTGCTGTTTTTCCACTTGATAGGTTTAGAGGATGTGTATATACTATAGCCATAATGTGAGGGAGGTCTAGCATTTTTTCAAAAGGCAATTGTATTTGGGACACTGAGATCAGATGGAACAATCATTGACGTATGTTGAATTTTTCGTTATGTATTTTCAGGACAATGAAAATCTTGACAGAAAAGGATGCCCTGCAAGTCAAGGAAATTGACAAGCTTGTGAAGAATAAATGGAGTTGGAAGTGGCTTCAGACGAAGGTCCAGCTGGAGACGGACAGAGGATTGAGAGAGTTTTCTTTGGACTACTTTTTCCAGAAAGTGGATTTCCCGGGGAAAGCACGATGTAAAATGTGTGCAAAGGACCTGTCTTATGTGAACAGAGGCTGTGTTGCCCTCATTGACCACGCTAAAAGCTCCGCCCATGTGAAGAGAGTCTCCCTCGAATTGAGCACGCCAAGCATCAAAAGCCTGTTCGAGCTGGAAAAGCATGATGTGCCTAGTGCTTCCTCTTCAACGACTGATGGAGGACCCAGTCTCCGTGATGCTGCAAAATTGCCTGTGCCTATGCTTGACAGAGTTTCCAATGCAGAGGTAAGTGAAAACAAAGTTATTTTTGGTTTGACATAATCCTGTCCTGACCTATTTGTTGTCAAATCTTTTTTCAGCATAGTTTGTCATCTGTATCATTTTCCCTATTGATCACGACCAGGAGATATTGATTGTGTTGATTCTTGATGATATGCCTCTCATATCGCCAATTTTTCTGAGAGTTAGTTTTGTTTATGTGCAGTTGTAAACATGCATTTGAAGTATACCTGAACCTCATTGTTTGGAGGCTTTTCCCACTAACCAGTGCTTAACTTAATGTGTTTAATTCCAGTCATGTGATCCGGAATCATTGTTGTGTTAATCTGGAACATTTTATGGAAATGGAGAGGATTTACGAGATTAGATGTTTTTCTTGAATTTTGAATCTTTATTTTTCAGGCTATGGTCCTTGGAGTTATTGCTGAGAACTCTCTGCCATTCACCATTGCCCCTGTCCTTGTGGATCTCAGCCGAGCACTTGCTGCAGACAAGCCCGCTCTTTCGAAGTTGCAGTTGTCCAGGACTGCTGCATCTTACAAGATGACTCATGGCTTGGGCTACGCTTATTCCCAGAGAACAATCACTGACCTGAGAACTTACCCATTCTCTCTGAATATTGATGAGGCAACAACAAGCAATAACAAGAAAGTGCTAACAGTTCTTGCTAGTTATTTTGTGCCTTCTGATGGACAGGTTGTTGTGCAGCATCTGGTATCAAAAGAACTGAAAACTGTAAATGCTGTCTCGATTCACACCATACTCAGTGAGTATTTCAGTGCCAACGATATTCCTTGGGAGAATCTTGTTAGCATCATGATGGATTCATGTGCAGTCATGAGGGGCAGCAAGAGTGGTTTTGAAACCAGGGTCAGAGAAATCAACTGTCCGAATCTTTTGGATATTGATGGTGACAGCTGTCACCATATCCATAATGCTAGCAAGGCTTTTGCTGCCAAATTTGATTACTGGTTGGAGGGGCTTTTTGTTGACCTCCATACTGACTTTCAATGGTCCCCAGACATGGTTGGCTACCTTCGGGAGATTTCAGAGTTTTTGGGGATCCCCTTCACAATTCCCCCTCGATTTGTTAACCATAGATGGCTCTCTGCCTATGATGTGGCACTGACCACAAAGAGGCTTCTTCCTGCATACAAAGTTTTGTACTTTGAGTTTCTTTCACGTGATGACAAACGTGTGTACAGGGATGTGTTGAATGATGTGTATGCTGCCTGTCAAGCAAGTGAGAAGTCACAAACCCGGATCAGCTGCATTCATGCAACCCTTTCAAAGAAAGGAATGACGGAGAAGGGGAAAGAGAGGAAGAAAAGACTTGTGAAGAAGCTGTACTTTCAGAGCACTGACACTGTTCTGCAGCTTTCTGTGTACTTGGGTGTCTTCCCCATTCTCAAGGAGTATGTGAAAGTGTTCCAGAGTGATGATACCCTTGTACACAAGCTTCATGACAGACAGGTTGCTGTGTTCCGAAACTTCCTTGGCTGCTTCATTAGACCAGAGAACTTCAGACATCTGTCACCAGACCAGCTGAAGACCCTGGATTTGTCTCCATCTCACATGAAACTTGCCAAGGCAGATATGTTTGTAGGTGAGAAAGCTGAGGCCCTGGTGAAAGAATCTCCTGGACATCCTTCTTGTTTGAAGTTTTTGGACCAGAGTCGGTCAGCTTACACAGCTTGTGCTGAGAATATGCAAAGGAAGCTTCCGCTTTCAAGTGAGACTTTGCAAGCCCTCTCTGCAGTGGACCCTGTGATTCGTGGTCACTCTGTGACTATCAGAGGGTTGAAAAACCTAAGAACACTGCTTGGACAATTTCTTCCAGCTGACCATCACTTCTCACTTGAAGTCGCCAGATACGGTGTGGATGAATCCTTGCCACCATATTCGGATGGTGATGACGTTGCGCAGTGGTGGGGACGTGTGGAGGGAACAAAGAGATATCCTGCATTGTGCAAGGTAGTTGCTGCAGCCCTCTCATGTTTTCATGGTCCACGTGTTGAATCGTCATTCAACACCATGGGAGACGTCATCGACCCAAAGTCTGGCAACACGAAAATCGAGACCTACAGTGCTATCCAGACGGTGAAGTATGCCTTAAGATCGAAGGCCACAACTGCAATCGACCATTTCAAGCGAGAGGATTTGAAGTATGGACCAGTGGACAGACAGGTGTGCAGGAAAATCAGCACAGCGGCTCGCAGATACAAGGCGGCTATTACAGTTCAACAGCAGGCTAACGCTCAGAGGCGAAGGGATTTCCAGTGTGTGAAAGCCGGAAGTGCCCAGTCTGCCAAGGCACTTCAGGAGGCCTCTGAGAAAGCAGTGAGGTTGGCTCATGCTGAGAGAGAAAGGAAAAAATCAAGAAAGAGAGCATTGGAAGCTTTGACTCTCAAAGCAGCCAAGAAGAGAAAGCTTGCTTGTCAGTGACACGATCCATTGTGCCCATGTTGAGTGTAGAACCAGTAATTTGTATTGTGGACTATTTTGATTGACTGTGCCATTTGAGAATACCTGTGTTACTTGTCTGAATTTATTAATTGACTGTGCCGGATGGGAACAGAGAACTGTTGTGTGCTTTGTCGGTGAATTTGTATTGACTATGCCCCCTAGGAATGAAGACTTGCCTGTGAATTTCTGTTCTCAGTGAAAATAAGAAAGTTCTGTTACTTGTCTGTGTCAAGTTGGAATAGAGAGCTGTTGATGTGGATTTGTTTTAATTAACTGTGTCAGGTGGAAATAGGAACTCCTTTGTGGCAGTAATGTTTTGAGTTGATTGTTTCAAGTGGAAATGAGGAACAATTGCTTTTCAGTGAATATTTGAATTGACTGTGCTTTGCGGCAATGGAGAACTTCTTGTGTGTGTGAATTTTGAACTGACTGTAGTCTGTGCCCTGTGGAAATTGAGAACTGTTACTTTCCAGTGAATGTTTGAATTGACTGCCCAGTGGGAAAGGAGAGATTTACTTGTCAGGGACAGGGAAGTTTAGATTGTGCTTAGTTGAAAAGAGGAACTGTTTGTGAGTAAATTTTTGAATAAGCTTTTCTTGGTAGAGATGGAGAACAATTACTTCTCTCTTTTCTGTTGAGCTGACTGTGCTTGGGGGAAATGGGCAACTTTGTAGGACTGGTTGTTGCTGTGTTTTCCCAAGTTGATGACAGTGTTTGTGCATATATACCAGAGATACTTCATTCCATGACGAAAGCTGGTCGACTTATGACTGGCATTCAGTTCCAGTTCTGGTAGGACCTAGGTCTTCACTACCTGCAGTTACTGAGATGTCAAGTTTCAGGAGTGATATGAATAAATTATGCGGAGGTAACACACTTCAAATTTTTGGCATGATGTTGACTGTACTGTACTAGTTGTTGAAAAAACTTCCTGGTGCACTTTTCACAAGGGATTTTTTTGGTTAAACCAATATTCAGACAGCTGATTTTTTCATGTAGGAAGGTAATGCCTGAAAGTTTAGAATATAAATTATAGTTTTCAGCACCTTTCATAGGCAGTTTTGACATTTGCTCTTGTTGTCTGAATTTGTACTTGAATTGCTAGGAAATGCCTTCTCAGCACTTATAAATAGCATTAAAATTTTTCGGCGGGGGGCGTTGCCCCCCTGTACCCCCCAGCGGGGCGTTGCCCCTGCACCCCACCGGGGCCTAGGCGGCCCCTGGACCCCGGCCAAATTTCCTCTTTTTTTTCCATTTGCTGTTTTCATCCCTGCCTCTTGCATTAGTACACGGTCAGCCCCTCAGCCTCTACTCGCTTGTTGAAACCATGTCTTTTGACAGGCGGAGATGGGCAAGCATGCTTTGGGGTTGAACGATGTGCAAGGCGCAGTGCCGTGGTTCTATCCCTGGGAGGGAGAAATCTGGGTTTATTTAAATACAGTTCTATGTATATTCATATTCAGAAAGTTTAGAACAAATATCCTGTTTTGCAGGGCAGTAAAGTCTGTCTGTCTACCTACCTACCTATCCACCCACCCACCTATTCATCCATCCATCCATTCATATACAATTTGGCAAGTAAATGTCTCAAAGCAAAGAAAACACAAGGGGAAAAAAGTATGCAGAGGAACATTATTACGTCCTCAATGAGATTCATTGGAACTTACATGTGTGGACTAGGGATTAGTTTGCATTATGCACGCCAGAGTTGCTGTCATGTTAACAATTCAGGATGGGCAAGATAAATCGGACACTGTGCAAACTGAGAGCAAGATCTAGGTACTCCAGCTTCCTGTCTATTTTGCATGAATGGCATGCTTGCATGAACATGAGTGTGTGTGTGTGTGTGTGTATCTGTGTGTGTATGTGTATCTGTGTGTGTGTATCTGTGTGTGTATGTGTATCTGTGTGTGTGTGTGTGTGTATCTGTGTGTGTGTGTGTGTGTATCTGTGTGTGTGTATGTGTATCTGTGTGTGTGTGTATGTGTATCTGTGTGTGTGTATGTGTATCTGTGTGTGTGTGTATGTGTATCTGTGTGTGTGTGTATGTGTATCTGTGTGTGTGCATACATGTATGCACATGTGCATTTGCTTGCTGTTGCTGGAATTTGCCCCTGCAGTTTGTGAGTGCTGTGTTGAAGACTACTACATGTAAATCTTGCAGTCCAGCTTGCACTGACTTTCCCTTTCGACATTTTTCTTCAGGAGCCCAGAGTGGAGTGGTGGACAGGAGTGCCCAAGGTGAGACTGGAGAGCTTTGGTCTCTAGAGTGGGTGCCCCCTGTGGGTTGGGGGTCAGAATAGACCCACCATGGGCTGGGGGTCAGAATAGACCCACCATGGGCTGGGGGTCAGAATAGACCCACCATGGGTTGGGGGTCAGAATAGACCCACCATGGGTTAGGGGTCAGCATAGACCCACCACATCTCTGTATGTGGCTTGCAAGAGGTGAATAACTAGGAACGTCATGCCTTGACTTGCTCAAGCTCCACGAGTTCTTGTAATTGTGATCAGTGGCCTTACATAGCCTGCAATGGCTGATAGGCCGTGACACTCTATCCATCCATCCACCTATCCATCTCTACAATGGCTGATAGGCCGTGACACTCTATCCATCCATCCACCTATCCATCTCTACAATGGCTGATAGGCCGTGACACTCTATCCATTCATCCACCTATCCATCTCTACAATGGCTGATAGGCCGTGACACTCTATCCATTCATCCACCTATCCATCTCTACAATGGCTGATAGGCCGTGACACTCTATCCATTCATCCACCTATCCATCTCTACAATGGCTGATAGGCTGTGACACTCTATCCATCATCCACCTATCCATCTCTACAATGGCTGATAGGCCGTGACACTCTATCCATTCATCCACCTATCCATCTCTACAATGGCTGATAGGCTGTGACACTCTATCCATCCACCTATCCATCTCTACAATGGCTGATAGGCTGTGACACTCTATCCATCCACCTATCCATCTCTACAATGGCTGATAGGCTGTGACACTCTATCCATCCATCCACCTATCCATCTCTACAATGGGTGGGAAATAGTTTTGTATGAAAACCTTTTTTGTCAAGTACACCATGTAGCTAAGAGAAAAGCTGATTCATGAGTAGATCAATTTACAGCTGATGAAGTTAGATTGAGAACTTTACAAGTTGGGGAACGATTTAAGCTAATGGGGAATAGCTGATTTAGAAAATGGGCTCCAATTCATGCAAGATGCTGAAAAAGATAGTTGCAGATTTCTCTTTCAGCACTGAGAACCTGTACAAGTACCCATACACACATACATGCGCATGCAAACACACACACACACACACACATATACACATACATGCATGCATGCATGCACACACACGGACATACACACACACAAGACACACACTCTCACACTCAGAGGCTTGATGCATCACAGCACACTGCCTGGTTCCTGGATTGCAGTAACTGATCTGCATTTTGGGCAGAGCTTGACAGTGACAAGGGCAGCGGTGGCTTCTTGGAGACCTGTACCGACGTTGCCATGGAAACCAGCTCTCCTGCTGGCATGGCAACAGGGGAAGCTGCTGATGGTTCGGCATTGACTCCCCCAGCAGCCCCCAGTACCCCTGACCCCCACAGGACTGTCATAGCAGGTAGGCGTGCCTTCCCAGGAGTTCTCTGCCCTTTCTGGTGTGTGGTAATCCGCTGCTTCTTCGTGACCATTTGCACTTGTTGTCATGTCATGATCTTAGTCCCACATGCCCTCTCATGCGTTCACTACCTTGTGGTACAAAGACCGTGTAGGGTGGAGTATTTGGTGTGTGTCGCGTGATAGGTGCGACAAAAGTTTTGAGATAAGAAAGAAAAGATAAAAATTAGCTGTGTTGCAAAGCATTTCCAAGGGAAGGAATTTTGGATATAGGGATTTGTACATTCCTAAACACTGATAGCACAAGGTTATCTAAATTTAGTGCAAGGTGACGATTTCTGACGTAAGCGTAGTCAGCAGAAATATTTTTCGTGACGTGATATATTTTTCCCACTGCTCATCAACGTGTAATAGGTACATTCCTTCATCAGACGTGGAGTCTAATGGTTGCTTTCGTGAGAGGCTCCTATGGGGTGCAAAGTTGCACGGCCTGGAGATCTACGTTAGTTGGGTAGCCGCGAGGCAGAAACCCTGCACGGTTAAGTGATGACCGTGGGCAGCTAGATAGCTGTGTGTGGAATGTGCCATTGACCTGTTGAGGTAAGAGCAACGTTTTGTGTGTCTGAATTAGTGTGCTCGCGCGCGTAAGCACATTGTAACATCGAGTCATTGAGTGGAGGAAAATATATGAGAAAAGTTCTTACTTCACCTTGGGGTTTGAAGTTAAGTAAGCTTTTTGTGGATTGGGGAAATGGAGTGAAATGATTTCTCTTTCGTAAATTATACAAGTCAGTATATTTGACTCAATTTGGAAGAAATTGGGTTGGCAGCGTTCTTTTGGGAATAACGCTTATACAGATTAAAGTGAATTTGACTCTGGGGAAATCGTTAGGCTGTTTTGAGGAGTGGAAGAGTGATTGTGCGTAACTCTTTTCATTACAGGTCAGCTGTTGAGGTCAACTGTTGAGGTCAGCTGTTGAGGTCAGCTGTTGAGGTCAGCTGTTGAGGTCTACTGTTGAGGTCAGCTGTTGAGGTCAACTGTTGAGGTCAGCTGTTGAGGTCAGCTGTTGAGGTCAGCTGTTGAGGTCTACTGTTGAGGTCGGCTGTTGAGGTCAACTGTTGAGGTCAACTGTTGAGGTCGGCTGGCGGTTGGAGTAGACTGTCGGTTGATATGTCAACTGTCAGTTGAATCAGTCAATCGGTCTGTCAATCTGTCTGTCTGTCAGTCACCGATGGTCTGTCAGATTCATGCTATCCATACTGGTTGGTAACTCTCTACGGATCGAGAGTGGGTCTAGCTCAAACCAGTACTTGCCTCTGAGTTTGATTCTACTTGGTGGAGTCGTCTACAGGGAGACAAACGCGTCTACGGGCCGTCTACGAGAGACGGGGCGCATCTACGGGAGTCGTCTAAGGAGAGACGAACGCGTCTACGGCCGTCTACGAGAGACGGGGCGCATCTACGGGAGTCGTCTAAGGAGAGACGAACGCGTCTACGGCCGTCTACGAGAGACGGGGCGCATCTACGGGAGTTGTCTACGGGGAGACGAACGCGTCTACGGGCCGTCTACGAGAGACGGGGCGCATCTACGAGAGTTGTCTACGGAGGTCGTCTACATAGAGACGAAGTGTGGAGCGGAGAGTGTGTTTCGCTCTGAGGGAGTGATGCCCTCACGTCTGCGCGGGCAGATGATTGTGTAGTTTTTCTGGATGTCTCGCCTAAGCAAGGACGGCTTGTAGGCTTGAGACTTTGTGCGTCCTGAGTTCATCTGCAAACGGGTAAGGAAGAATTGTCATTTTCTCTTTCGAGCAGTCAGTCTGCAAGCGTGTTAACACTATCAGTTACATCGTGGAACATTGTCTTTCTATTTGGGTCCTTGGTGCGATTCAGCGTAACGAGAAGAGTGACTTTGTCTTGTATGCAAATGAACAGGGAGGGTTTTCTCCACGAGCGTGGAGGAGTGACGTAATCTCGGGTTGGATGGGAAACGTGACGTCATTCTGACTTTGAATTCTAGTGTATTATCCTGTAAGAGGATATTTTTATTTGGTTAATGTTCAAGTGCTCGGGAAAGCCTGACTTTGTTGTGAAAGCCGTAGGTTAGCCCCATTTGGAGTAGCAGTGATATTTGGGAGAGAATTTGCTTTCCTTAAATGGCTTAATTAAATTGCTTGTTTTAAAATTGTGCATCAGTGTCCTTTGCTTATTCCATATTTGTTATCGTTTGTGTTCCCCAGACTGTGGCAATGGGTTTTGTTTGAAAACCCTAGTTTTATTCTATAGGTACAACAATACAACAAGAACATAGAATGTACTACAACTAACTTAAAAAAAAAAAACTATCCGCGACAGTGTGCTATGCAGCTCTGTGCTCTGCATGCTGTGCAGTCATGTTGTTTTTAGTAGTCAGGCCAATTACAGCTGAACTAAGGAGACAGGAACTGATCTGCATTGTCTGAAGCTGATTTGAGGTAATATAAGCTGACCTAAGATAACTGAAGCTGACTTGAAGTGACTGAAGCTGACTTGAAGTGACTGAAGCTGACTTGAAGGGACAAGCTGACTTGAAGGGACTGAAGCTGACTTGAAGGGACTGAAGCTGACTTAAAGCTGACTTGAAGTGACTGAAGCTGACTTGAAGTGACTGAAGCTGACTTGAAGTGACTGAAGCTGACTTGAAGTGCCTGAAGTGACTTAAAGTGACTGAAACTGAATTGAAGTGACTGAAGCTGCCCAAGGTGATAGAAGCTGACTTGAAGTGACTGAAGCTGACTTGAAGTGACTGAAGCTGACTTGAAGGGACTGAAGCTGAGTTGAAGTGACTGAAGCTTACCTAAAGTGACTGAAGCTTACCTGAAGGGACTAAAGCTTACCTGAAGGGACTGAAGCTGACTTGAAGTGACTGAAGCTGACTTGAAGTGAATGCAGCTGACTTGAAGTGACTGAAGCTGACTTGAAGTGACTGAAGCTTACTTGAAGTGACTGAAGCAGACTTGAAGTGACTGAAGCTGACTTGAAGTGACTGAAGCTTACTTGAAGTGACTGAAGCAGACTTGAAGTGACTGAAGCTGACTTGAAGTGACTGAAGCTGACTTGAAGTGACTGAAGCTGACTTGAAGTGACTGAAGCTGACTTGAAGTGACTGAAGCTGACTTGAAGTGACTGAAGCTGACTTGAAGGGACTGAAGCTGCCCAAGGTGACTGAAGCTGACTTGAAGTGACTGAAGCTGACTTGAAGTGACTGAAGCTGACTTGAAGTGACTGAAGCTGACTTGAAGTGACTGAAGCTGACTTGAAGGGACTGAAGCTGCCCAAGGTGACTGAAGCTGACTTGAAGTGACTGAAGCTGCCCAAGGTAACTGAAGCTGTCCAAGGTGACTGAAGCTGTTGATGTGACTGCAACTTACCTGAGCTGAGGTGACTGAAGCCCACTTGAGTTAGACGTCACTGACAGACTGCCTGATTGTGTTTGCAGATCTAGGGGAAGAGGGCGCTGCCTGTTTTGACACTGCCTACTCCGGCCCCTGCCTCCTCCACTCCACTCCTCAAATGCCCCCTGTGTTGGGCACTGTGGACATCTCTGGCCTGTCCCCCATCCCTCGCTGTCCCAGTAGGTGTCGCCACTGTTCCAGTGCTTGATTTCCCTCCCTGTCCACCCTCCACACTACAGCCCCCTCTTCCATGCAGCACCCCGCATCCTGCCTGTTGTCCGTCTCTTTGCCACCAGCTCTCATTCCATCCATCCCCTCATCTTCCTTTATCCCACCCTCTCTGAGTTCAGCTCCAACTCCTCTGATCTTCATATCGGCCATCACTTTCACAGACATGCCCTTTTCTGCCTCTCTTTTCCTTTCCTCTGTTCCGTCATTATAAGTTGTCAGCAAAGTACAGTACACAGCCATTCCCAAGCAGTCTTGATCTGTCTGGTCAGGAAAACTTATTTATGATCAGTTTGCCCAGGAGACAAATGGTCTGCACACACTCAGATCAGATATTTTAATCATCTGCAGGACCTGATAGTGTCTCTGCGATGCAGTTCTCCATGGAGCCTTCTCATAGCCTTGCCTGATCTGTGATCAAAGATGCTTTCTTTCCCCTTTCAAATTGTGTCGTTATCTTTTTTCTGTAATCCTTTCCTCTCAACAGAGTGGCAACACTGCTGTGAGTGTATTTGCTTATTTTCATTGTCCTTGTGTTTTAAATCATACATTAAATCTTATTTTGTTGTATTGAACTTTTGATATGAATACAACTCTGAAGTCTATCTTACTTCTGCATTTCCATTGCAGAAAGACGGATATTTGTATTGTCTAACGAGTCAACACCTGCAAGGGAAGCAGAC
>JAWQFJ010017998.1:0-5000 GCA_034096865.1 Theodoxus fluviatilis
ATAGTGCATGTCAAAAAGGGTGTTGAGCAGTTTGGTGATAAGAGGGAGAGAGAGAGAGGGGGGGAGAGAGAGGGATGGAGAGAAAGGGGGAGGGAGAGAGAACGAACGAACGAGTTTATTTCTTAGGCCTCCGGCCTGTCACAACGTACATCATCGGCAGGAAAAAACTCAATTGCAATCGCCTCACGACGTCTCTTGAAAGCACGATGCAAGGAAACTGCGATGGATCTTATTTCCATACAATTCTGTGTTGATAAGACACTCACTGCATTTCTCCCGACTGCTGAAAGAGTCACATGTGAACTATATTTTCGCCTTATGTCGTCATACACAGGACAATGGAACAAAAAGTGAATTTCACATTCAAAGTTTTCTCTACAAGCTCGTCAAATGTAGACATTTTCTGCAGCTTTATCTTTATAGCGGTACTTATGACAAAATACCTCACTAAAACCTGTCCTAAACTGAACATAGACATCATGAAATGGTTTCTTGTGTTGAGCAAATACATATTTTTCTTTTGTTCATGTTTTAAACTGTATGTAAAACAAATATATTTCAAATATATTGGGCGTCACCCTTTCAGTTCTTTCATAAATGTCTGATTAGGTACCGTCTGGTTATCCCATACCTGAGGGAAATTGTATCTGTACAGCAATTTCTTTATTTTAAATGCCCAAATTTGTTGGTTACATGAATTCAACATCATCTTGTAATCTAAAAACGGGTATCGTGAAGTCTCCATTTGTAATATACGTATCCAATATTTCAAGGAACGAAGCACACAATTGATGTACAAAGGGTATCTTCCGCATTCTCCATAGACAATCAAATTTGGAGCTCTTGTCGGTAGATTAAGGAATCTTTTCATTGTTTGCAAGTGTACACTCTCTATGACTGAACAATTATCCAAACCCCATATTTCTGCTGAGTACAGCAGAATACTTGACACTTGTGCATTGAACACCTTAAAGACACATCAGGTGACAAACACTGTAACTTTCTAATACACCTGGTGGTCTGAGCAACACTGGCTTTTGCTCTCTGTACGAGATCAAACTGGAGCAGATTAAATGACATCTTCTTTGTAGTTAGCAACGAACAGAGGTACCTGTACTCTGATGTTATTTCCAATCTTTCTCCACACAAGTACCATTTTTCATTTCCCCCCAGAAACCCCCCATTCCGGAAAACAACCACTTTTGTTTTGTCCCGATTTACAGTCAGACCAATGGCATTAGCTCCTTTCTGCAATCGATTAAGTTGATTTTGTAGATCCTCTACAGTATCAGAAACAAGAACAATGTCATCAGCGAATAGCAATAAATATATGACAGTATTACTAGACATGAGTTGGATCCCATGTTTGCCATTTTGAGACTAATTTAGCCACATTATTCACAATAAGAGAAAAAAGTCCTGACGAGCATTCCAATAGTTCCGAGTAGCGACCATTGCATCTTATCCTGCATAGCACCTTTGAATATATTGCCTGTAGCATTTTTAGCATACTTCCTCTAATCCCATACAAAACGAGTATATTCCAAACAGCTGTCCTGTCAATGGTATCAAAAACGATCTTAAAGGAAACAAAAGCCGCAAATACCTTTCTTTTCCTCCATAAGTTACGTTGTACTAAAGAATGAAGGACACAAATATTATTGATGGTACTATAGCCCCTACGGAAACCAGCCTGCTCCTCTACAATCACCTTATTAGTTTCAGACCAATCCTGCAATTTATCAGTGAGTATAGAAGTTTTAAAAAATTTAACTATATTATACCTCTATAGTTATCCGGAATGTTAGGATCACCTTTCTTATGTGTTGGCAAGACAATTGACTCCTTCCACTTTTCAGGAAAATAGGCCAAAGAAAACATCTTGTTCAGTAATTCAGATAAAAAGGGTATCATTGATTCTGGCAAGCATCTAACCATTTCCCCATTTATTTCATCTGGACCCGTTGCCCGACCCTTCTTTAATTTTACGATTGCACAGACAACATCGTCTCTAGTTATGTCATCGTCTAAGGGAGTAAACTCCATCACTCCAGCACTAAGTAAACTAGATTCGATCTGCACAGAACGTGGATGATCGCATATGTATGTATGTATGTATGTATGTATGTATGTATGTAATGTATGTAATGTATGTAATGTATGTAATGTATGTCATATATGTCATGTATGTCATGTATGTCATGTCTGTCATGTCTGTCATGCCTGTCATGTCTGTCATGTATGTCATGTCTGTCATGTCTGTCATGTATGTCATGTATGTCATGTATACCATGTATGCCATGTATGCCATGTATGCCATGCATGCCATGCATGCCATGCATGTCATGCATGCCATGCATGTCATGCATGTCATGCATGTCATGCATGTCATGCATGTAATGCATGTAATGCATGTAATGCATGTAATGTATGAAAAGTATGTATGTTATGTATGGTATGTATGGTATGTATGGTATGTCCATATTGGCAGAATATTTTGCTCGATATACATGTATTTCTCACCAGTGACCAAAACCTACCTGCGTCTTTGCTTTTAGCAAGTTTACTACTGACTGTCTTGAAGTGATTCCTTCTCTTCGTTTGGATTATTGTATCGAATGATTTCCTATTGGTTAGGTACTTTTCTTTATATCATGAAAAGTTTCTTTTTCTACACTGTATGAGCCCATTTCTAGCCTCACGTTTTGCCGTACGACATTCACTATCTAACCAGTTGGGGGGGGGGGAGAGACAGAATCAGACAGACAGACGGACAGACATACATACAGACAGACGGAGAGACAGACATACACACAGACAGACAGACAGACAGACAGACAGAAAGACAGACACACAGACAGACAGACAGACAGACAGACAGACAGACAGACAGACAGACAGACAGAAAGACAGACACACAGACAGACACACAGACAGAGAGAGAGAGAGAGAGAGTGAGAGAGAGAGAGAGATGCAGACAGACAGACAGACAGACAGATAGACATACACACAGACAGACAGACAGAAAGACAGACACACAGACAGACAGACAGACAGACAGAAAGACAGACACACAGACAGACACACAGACAGACACACAGACAGACACACAGACAGAGAGAGAGAGAGAGAGAGAGAGAGAGCGGAGAGAGAGATATACAGACAGACAGACAGACAGACACAAACACAGACACACAGAGAAAGAGAGAGAGAGAGAGAGATGCAGACAGACAGACAGACAGACAAACAGACAGACAGACAGACAGACACAAACACAGACACACAGAGAAAGAAGAGAGAGAGAGAGAGAGAGAGACATAGACAGACAGAGCCAGAGAGAGACAGACAGAAACAGAGAGAGAGAGAGACAGGAGAGACAGAGACAGAGATAGAGAGAGACAGACAGAGAGAGAGACAGAGACAGAGAGAGAGACAGAGACAGAAAGAGACTTGGCCTGATGAAGGAAGATTTCCGAAAGCTTGCCAAGAGAGTACTTCACGACGTATACCTGCCAGCAGGGACGGAGCCCTGCCAGTGCCACAGTGACAGAGCCGCCACGTCCTTGTGACTCGGCGGTCGACATCCCTGGGCGGGAGGCTCTACCCCCCTTGGTCTACGTCCGCTTACAAACGGCCCTTTTCAGGGCCATCTGTACTCACGAAAGAATACTTTGTCGGTTGCTGTCCACGGTTCTTTATTTTTCAAACAGAAAGAGACAGATACAGACAGAGAGAGACTAGACAGAGAGACAGAGACAAAAAAATTTCCATGCATTTCTTACGACGCTTCGCATCACACGCTTTATATTTCCTCTCAGTTGGCAGTGAGTGATTATTTCTACAATCGTGCCCTCGCTTTTTAAAGGGTCATGAAAGCGCTACAGCACTCAGCTGAGCCTGCATCCATGTGGATTTGGCGCAAGAACCAGTGCATGAGTGGGTCATAAGTCTGCCTCCGACCCTGATATCCTCTGGTGGCACACGCTGCTTAGGGCCGCCCATGGCCGAGCTACTAGAGCAGGCCCCGAAAACTTCACAGACATGGGTTCCTGCTGAGGAGGGGATATTGTGTGGTGGCTGCCGAATGTGATTTGTTTTGTGCAAGCTTTATTCATCCTTCATTGTGTCTTCTTGTCACTGGTGACATAAACTCTGTCAGCCGCGTCATGGTCGAACCAGCAAAGAGAGAAATTCCTGACACATAACATCCATTTTTTCGCGTTAGATAATTCATAGAGAAGGAAGGGTTAGAAACAACAGAGAAAGGCTGACTATATGTACTTCGCAAACATTGGATTCTCAAAGGCACACGCATTTCTGCAACAAGGAAATTCAATGCTCTTGAAACCTTCTGTTGTGCTCGGTATATTCATGCCGAATTCTCACTAAAGAGTTTAAATGCAGCTTTGTACACGAGTAGTTTACAGCGACACCTTTCACTTCTCATATTTTGCGCTACAAAACTTTGATGACACGCCCCTTAAAAACACATTTTGATTTACATAAAACTCTGACGCTGTAGGTTTTCGTCATTTGTTTCGGGTTTATGACCAACTACAGAGAACTCGAAGAGAGTGCAAACCTCAGCCAAAGAAACCACAACATTTTTCTTCCATGTCCTGCATAATTCAGGCATGATGTTCTGCTAGCCAGGCCTGACACTACGAAGTTTAATTCATTTTAGTGCCTGAAAGCACTATCTGAGTGCGGAAAGCATACGCCGGCGTAATAAATAGTTTGATTGTGATGCGCGATAAAATTTATCTTTATGCTTCCAAATCAAAACTAGATAGAAGATAACTACCAAAAGTTAATAGATTTTTCCTTGGGTGAAATCCTGACCTTGCCCTAAATTGAATGAGAATCCGTTTTGAATTTTTCGAGTTATTTTATCAAATAACGAACTAACGAACGAACAAACCGAAGGAAAAACATAACCACCTTGGCGGAAGTAAGGAGTTGCTATTGGGAGGAGTAACCAGAGGTTTACATAACCACCT
>JAWQFJ010017998.1:10000-15547 GCA_034096865.1 Theodoxus fluviatilis
CGAAAAGGCAAGGAAATGCTGGATCTCACAACTCAAAGGCGCCGTGAGTGGATCGCTCAACTGAACCTGAAGTCACTCACTTTTGACACTAAGGCAGATAGATATGTTTGTTCGGATCACTTTGTAAATGGTGAGAATTTGTTATGTTTTGCGTTTTGTAGCTTAACAAATACTAGAAAAGACGGAAAGAGAGTATGCAGGACAGAGACTAACAACAGTGTTTTGTTCTGTTACCTGATTTGACTTTTTGATACTACAAAACAGCAATATCAATTGCATCGATATTCAATGTTTGTTCAATCTGATTGGACCGGTACAAATCTGGGTCGACGTATTGTGAATAGGCCTCGTTCGCAGCGACAACTTGCAAGTGATCGTGAAATAGAACGGTAAAATCTCATCGTACACAGTCCTACACAGTCGTACACATAAAAAACGAGTTCAGGCCGACCCTATTTTGGGGGAGCCATGTTACCTTAACCACAATGAGATGGATGTTATCGTCCTGATAAACTGAAGCGTTGTCTCATGAAACATCTTAACAAATAAAACCTACTATCATCAACAGATCTCTGCATTTGAAGAAGAAGCAGTACGAGACTAGATTGCCTTGCCCTGTTTTTTTAATAACTTCACATGATTATTTTTTGTAACATTTACAATTACTTAAAGTCGGATTTTAATGATCTGACCCTATCTCAAAGCCTTACGGTAGCATTTTTGGCTGCTTAGGGCCGTCCACGGCTGAAACGTAGGCAGCCAGATGTTCCGACTATCATGGACAACATTCGCATCGTGCACTCACGGTTCAAAATGCACGCTCAGCCATGTGCCTACAGTTTGCGCCTTCCCCTCAGCCCGGCAATAGTCACGTCCCTTACCTGTCCAGGCCTCCTGGGCGGAGGTTCTGCACTGGGGATGTCCGTGCTGCTGATGAGGAGCGCGTCCGCTCTGTGCCTCAGCTTGCCGTCGTAACGCACTGTGCAGGACTGGATAGGACAGCCGGAGAAAAGGGAGTCGTGGCCACGACGCTTGAGCCAGGTCGGGGCGTTGTACCAGTCGATGACCTTGGGTTCGGATCCGCTAAGTCGCGTCCCTTCCGGCCATCGGATCCGACTGAAGATGGACTCGTGCTCGTCGTACACGAGGTAGCCGTGTGTAGACACTGAGTCTGCAGGCATCGCGTTGTTGGGATTTTCTTGGGGAGGGTTTCTTGTATCGGGGTTCTGTGCTTCTTGATGATTCTGTCTCTCACCAACGTTTTGGAGTCTGCCTGGACTTTTTAAAATGCCATTTTCCGTGTTTCTATCTTCATTCTTTGCATTGTCCCAAAGCCCGCCCTTTTCATGCACAGACTTACCTCCCTTGGACCAGTCGTCTCTCGCAATTACAAATCGTTCTTCGTCGATGTTCGGGGCTTTCCGTTGAGGTACTGGTTCGGAACGATCGGAACAGGAAAGCACTGGAGTGGGTCTGTCTCGATCCGCGACAAGCAGGACCACAACGACACACAGGAACGCTATGCATCCGCGGTCGACAGAGACGAGGGATGATAGCAAACCTGGAAAAAATAAATGTTAGTTGTTTTTAAATGTTATCATCTGTGACTTAGTAGCCTCCGTGATTTTTCAATGGCATTACCGACTCTCTAGCTATACTCAGTCTGAGCCGCCGATGATGTATTGCTGAAAATTAGAAGTGAACTGAGAGTCCGCGTTTGTGTGTGTGTGTGTGTGTGTGTGTGTGTGTGTGTTTGTATGTGTGTCTGTGTGTTTGCGTGTGTGTGTGTATGTGTGTGTGTCTGTGTGTTTGTCTGTGTGCGTGTGTGTGTGTGTGTGTGTGTGTGTATGTGTGTGTGTGTGTGTGTGTGTATGAGCGCGCGTGTATATGTGTGTGTGCGTGCGTGTATGTGTGTGTGTGCGTGTGTGGTTGCGTGTGTGTGTGTGTGTGTGTGTGTGTGTTTGAGCGTGCGTGTGTGAGCACTCCCCTTTAATCTGTCCTGCATACTCTCTTTCCGTCTTTTCTAGTATTTGTTAAGTTACAAAACGCAAAACATAACAAATTCTCACCATTTACAAAGTGATCCGAACAAACATATCGATCTGCCTTAGTGTCAAAAGTGAGTGACTTCAGGTTCAGTTGAGCGATCCACTCACGGCGCCTTTGAGTTGTGAGATCCAGCATTTCCTTGCCTTTTCGCGTTGCAACACGCGGTACGACACAAAAAAACGTCGATCTTTCTCTCTGTCATGCCTATTGTGGCAGTTCTTCCTTCACACAGCAGGAGGTCACCATTGTAGAAACAAAAAACTTTCTGCTCCAAAACAGTCGTGTCTTTCACAGATTTTGTAAGCGACGCGCCATTGTTTTGCTGAAAGTAGGAAAAGATAACTCTGTTTGACTCGATCTCGACGGTGCTCATAAATAAACCACCCACCCACACGACAAAATGCGACAGCCTTGGATTGGTGCTTTACGCCGGTTGCGTTGTTCACAACTAAGCGTCCGCGTAAGTACGTCGAACGTAGTGGCGAGAAACTATTGCATGACCCCGGGTTTATCAAAACACCACACTGTCATAAGTCGAAACGAACTATTGACAGCGATTGCAGAACAAATCAGGAGGATGCTACTCGTAAATCATTGACTTAACAGGCTCTAAACCTCACATCTAGTACATTATAATTAAGCCTTACGATATCGCGTGAATGAATTGCGATCATTGGATCAAGCAAGCGTTCCTTTGTTGCTCCTAGAAATACGTATAAACCTTGTCAGACGATTTACTTTTTGCGACAGCAGTCACCATGGTAAAACATACGTATTCATTCGTCTGCATTACTTCGATGAACGGTGGCGCCAATAGTTGTAATGCTCTTCCTTTGTTCAAACACTTCCTGATGCCATGTTTTTCCCTTCATTAAGATTTTGTCAATCTGAACTCAAACTGATATGGTGGTGTTGCGGTCTCGTCGTAATGTGTATAGATGTACAGTATCGATCAACCTTGTGTGTGTGTGTGTGTGTGTGTGTGTGTGTGTGTGTGTGTATGTGTATGTGTATGTGTGTGTGTGTGTATGTGTGTGTGTGTGTGTGCATGTGTATGTGTGTGTGTGTGTGTGTGTATGTGTATGTGTGTGTGTGTATGTGTGTGTGTGTATGTGTATGTGTGTGTGTGTGTATGTGTGTGTGTGTGTATGTGTGTGTGTGTGTGTGTGACTTGTTGGAGGCAGACCGTCGGCAACAACATTGATAAGAAATGTGAGATACAGGGGCGGATCATTACATTTTTTTTGGGGGGGGGTCCCAACTTTTATAGGAACCGGGGGGGGGGGGAGGCTATGAACGCGCAAAGTGCTCACCGACATAGCAAAGCGGGGGGGGGGGGGGGGGGGGGGCTGAAGGCTACAAAGCATTCTCATGATAATCATTGCCAGTTTCAGGCAGCAGATTTTGTTACTGAATTTTTATTTAAATATATTTATTTTTTTCCTGTTGGGGGGGGGGGGGGGGTCAGGAAACCCCGGAACCCCCCCCCCCCCCCCCTTGTCCGCCCCTGGAGATAGATGCAAAACATTTGCACATTTATCGCCACGCATCGTGAGGAAAATTTTACATTGATGCATTCGCTTTTCTGAATTCGATGATTTCCAGCACAAGCGTTTTGAACCCATTGAGAATCATTCGTAGTCATCACTGTAAGGTAGATAATGTCATCACAGAACAAAAAAGTACAAATCATCACCTTGTGATTACCATAATCATGATCATCATCATCGCGCTTCTAGTTACATTCCTGTACCTCGTTCCCCTCTTTATTGTTGTCCATTGGTGTAGTGACGCATATTATGTGATAATCTGATGATGAGGAAGCTGCTGGAGTACGACGTCCACCCAGTCCTCATCAGCTGGGTCCAGCTTCCTCACGAAGCAAACACAGCGAGTGCGTGTTGGACAGGTTCTGTCTGACGTCATCACCACCAACACAGGCGCCCCTCAAGGTTGCGTGCTGTCACCCTCGCTCTTCACGCTGAACACCGCCGACTGTCGCCTCAGGCATCTCATCAACCTGCTGCTGAAGTTCGCAAATGACACATCCCTGTCAGGTCTCATCCTGAAGAACGACGAATCGGCGTACAGAAACGCCGTGGAGGAACTGGTGAAGTGGTGCGACGACAACTTCCTGGAGCTGAACGTGACCAAGACCAAGGAGCTCATCATGGACTTTCGACGAGACAACAAGACCACGGTCGATCTCATCGTCATCAAGGGCGAACCAGTCGAGATGGTTGATGAGCTCCGTCGAGATCGAGACACACTCGGGAAGACAGAGTGATCTTTTCCTACTTCTAGGGAAACAACGGCGCGTCGCTTACAAAATCTGTGAAAGACACGACTGTTTTTGGAGCAGAAAGTTTTTTGTTTCTACAATGGTGACCTCCTGCTGTGTTTAGAACTGCCACAATCAGCATGACAGAGAGAATGATCGACGTTGTGTTTTTTTTGTTGTACCGCGTGTTGCAACGCGAAAAGGCAAGGAAATGCTGGATCTCACAACTCAAAGGCGCCGTGAGTGGATCGCTCAACTGAACCTGAAGTCACTCACTTTTGACACTAAGGCAGATAGATATGTTTGTTCGGATCACTTTGTAAATGGTGAGAATTTGTTATGTTTTGCGTTTTGTAGCTTAACAAATACTAGAAAAGACGGAAAGAGAGTATGCAGGACAGAGACTAACAACAGTGTTTTGTTCTGTTACCTGATTTGACTTTTTGATACTACAAAACAGCAATATCAATTGCATCGATATTCAATGTTTGTTCAATCTGATTGGACCGGTACAAATCTGGGTCGACGTATTGTGAATAGGCCTCGTTCGCAGCGACAACTTGCAAGTGATCGTGAAATAGAACGGTAAAATCTCATCGTACACAGTCCTACACAGTCGTACACATAAAAAACGAGTTCAGGCTGACCCTATTTTGGGGGAGCCATGTTACCTTAACCACAATGAGATGGATGTTATCGTCCTGATAAACTAAAGCCTTGTCTCATGAAACATCTTAACAAATAAAACCTACTATCATCAACAGATCTCTGCATTTGAAGAAGCAGTACGAGACTAGATTGCCTTGCCCTGTTTTTTTTATAAATTCACATGATTATTTTTTGTAACATTTACAATTACTTAAAGTCGGATTTTAATGATTTCACCCTATCTCGAAGCCTTACGGTAGCATTTTTGGCTGCTTAGGGCCGTCCACGGCTGAAACGTAGGCAGCCAGATGTTCCGACTATCATAGACAACATCCGCATGTTGCACTCACGGTTCAAAATGCACGCTTAGCCATGTGCCTACAGTTTGCGCCTTCCCCTCAGCCCGGCAATAGTCACGTCCCTTACCTGTCCAGGCCTCCTGGGCGGAGGTTCTGCACTGGGGATGTCCGTGCTGCTGATGAGGAGCGCGTCCGCTCTGTGCCTCAGCTTGCCGTCGTAACGCACTGTGCAGGACTGGATAGGACAGCCGGAGAAAAGGGAGTCGTGGC
>JAWQFJ010018001.1:0-13283 GCA_034096865.1 Theodoxus fluviatilis
CCTTTTAGCTGTGCAAATAGCAGTTGCAGTGCAGACGGTGCACTTCACTGCTTAAATAATTTCTCCAATTATGTAAACATTTCTGCCCTGCCCTGATCATTTCTCCCTTTACATTAACAATGTTGGTTACTTTTATTCACAATATCGCCTTCTTTTTCAGTGTGAGTTTGACAGAAATCTTGTCAAGCAGTTCATTGTAGTGACACCCCCACCAATTCTAGGAGTGATCGAATTTCAATTTCACACCGGTTGTTCTCCCTTGTTATCTCCTTTTCTGCGTTTTTTTACATTGGAAAGATGGGTGTGTCTTCGTAATCACCATCATCGCCATTATCTACTGCATCGCACTGAGGAGAACGAGGCAGTTTTATTGGTTGATAGACGAGACGCTAGTACGAAACAACAGTGGTGCCTGATTTGTTATCCGTGGTGTTACATGTAACGCTCCCTTCGTGTGAATTATATCACATACAGTGTTACCCGCAGGACAGGAGTGTTACCTGCACTGGTGAGGGGCTCCCCGAACACCTGCACTTCACACAGCGTCACAACAGACTGGATCCCGGGCATGAAGACCTGCACCCAGCGTGCAGCACGTGTAGGGTCAAAGGTGAAGGTCGTGGGACCACCAGGAAGGGCGGCGTCCTGGTAAACGGAGGTTACCATGGTAACGTTGCCACAGATCTGGGGGTTCTTCTGGTGGAGCTGCAGGTGGAACTTCGCAAGTCTTTCGCCTGTGCAAAAGACATTTATCAGGGCACTGTAAGACAGTCTTTCAAGACCATGACTGCGGAGTAGAAGCAAGATCTGTGACGGTGAATCAAGACCATTGCAAAGGCGAAATACATAGCACTTGGCTGCATGTGATTTTCACAGGGACGATAATACTCATATTAAACGGAGCTGCTCTGAAAACTTGGTTGACAGCTTACTTAATTTTCTTTTGCGCTCCTGTTTCAGAGCATCACAGACAAGCAAGAGCGACCACAGTGAATGCTGGTCTATTTAAAACTGTTTTATTCACTTTTTTCTCTTTACTAAGTGCTCATCATTGGAGCATATGCACGCAACTGGGTAAAAACAATGCACATTACAGCACACAGATATATCGCAAGCAACTGCACCATCGACATTTACGACAGGCTCCGCCCCTTGAGTCACCTGACCATGTCCACTCATTCAATGGTCTGAAACAGTAGAGCATGGAGTTTATTCCATCCTCACGTTTCGTAGACGCGTTGCGGATTTTCCCATGAAATCCTTCGGCATTTGTAAATATACTGGATCCATTCTCAAATCAGTTCTGTAACTGTCAACAATGCAGTCAGTTAAGATCCATTTTATGTGGCGGCTATTAGGCAGTTTGGGGAGCACACAGTATGACGGAGCTGTGGCGAGCGTGACGGGAACTCACTGCAGCAAATTTCCCGGTTGTAGAGGACGACGTTGGAGACGTGGACTTCTCGCTGGAGGTCCACCATCCACCACGCAGGACCTGCAGGATCTGTCTGGGTGTGAGAGCAGCTGAGGCCAACATTTAGGTTGGTGTTGGTGTTGCCATCCACCGCCTTTTCGGCACCAGTGTCATCCGCCTCTGTCGAGCTCTGCCATGCCGGCCTCCCCACGGCCACGTTGTCCCCCAACACCTGCAAGACACTCCTTCAGACTAGGACCACAACAACCATTACTTGGACAAAAACCTGGCGATAATTATATACTTCGAGAGTCGTTCATCTGCTACTGTTGATGTTATTGGGTCTAACCAAGCAACTTCTTGCAAGCAAATGTGTGTATTCTATATATTTGGAGTGTCCTTCGAGACCTCAAATGTGCGCTTCATACATCTATAACAATTGAGCCTGTGCGTCAGTTTGATTTTTATAAAGACCACATAGAGAGAGAGACGTCGACAAATGTTTATTTGATTAGGACAGTGATCTGTTTCAATACATGAAACAACAAACACTATGTATGCAAACACATCAAGACTACAAGTCTCGCAAACGAACGCGCTGCTTGGAATGAACAAAGTCAACCAGCGGTGCCTCGCGCCAGCAATCAGGAGCAGTCTCGAACAGCAAGCACAGAACCAGTCTGCGTGCTTTACCTTCTAGACGATTCGAGAAACCTTCTAATCTGAGAGTTGTCTGCTGACCTTCAGTTGTCTCGGCTGCGAGATTCGATTCTCTCCCCTTCTGTTATTCGTGTACTCCTCCTGGCAAACCGAGAGGAAAGTTCGTCTTGCGCAGCATAGATTGCATCGGTCACATCTCCGAGTGGCGGTGGTGGTAGATGGTGCTGACAACAGCTTCGCAATGGAAACACAGTCATCCAAGCACTGCACAGGGAATACAGACTCTGGCGTCCATCTTCTTCCAGATTTTGTCTAAGCTTCTCAAAACCCTTTCGCAGCACTTCTGGTATACCTTCCTCGCTCGCATCGTCTCCAGGTCCAGTCTCCACTTCTGCCGTCTGAGAGTCAACAACAGCTGCAGTAGCACAATACTCACTCTCTGACACGGCAGCTACACGCACAGCTGAGACACTTGGTGGGGAAGAACGTGCTTCCTCATCTGCACGTGCAGGTTGAGCTTCACGGCGCACTTTTCCTGACACTACAGGTTTCTTCTCAGTTTGTACCTCACTAATTTCAGCATGGATACGAAAATCAACAATACTTCGGCACATTTGATCTCGAGCGAGTAGAGGTAAGCTCTGTTTGCTGATAATTGATTCAGCGCTGATGGTCTCGTCGACGTTGGCTGAGTGGCTTGCCCAGTGCTCTGAGCTGGTGTTTGTAAATCCAGGCCGTCCTCCAGTTTGAAACGTGGAGAGAAAGAGAATGAGAGAGAAAAGAGAGAGAGATAGAGAGAGAGAGAGACAGAGTGAGAGAGAGAGAGAGAGAAAGAGAGAGAGAGAGAAAGAGAGAGACAGAGAGAGAGAACTGAACTGAACTGAATGTTTATTCATAGGGCGACAGCCCGTTGAACTACATACATGTATATAACAATAATTCATCAGTGTGGGAAAAAATCCACATGTTTGCATATTCAAACAAACACAACCATAATCATCTGCGTTACAGTCAAAGCAGATTCAAGTCAAGGTTCACATGTTTCTTTTTTCCTCTCTGAGTTTCAAGGCATAGAAGATGTACATGGATACACTCCTTGTTATTCGAATGTTAGTGCCTTTCAGCAACCAACGGCAGTCTCTCATTTTATTCACACGCACGTATTCTTTTATATATTTATCTCTTAATTCACTGTAAGCATTGCAGTATAAGAGAAAATGAATTTCATCTTCCAACACGTTACAGAATGGGCAGGTTAGCTCGTTTGCTTCACCGTGATTATAGCGTTGGTTAATTCTTAATGAGTTCGTTCCAAGTCTGAATCTGATGAATGCGTCTCTAAATTTCTTAATGGTTAGAAAGGTAAATTATTTTTCTTGGCCAAATACGTTTTTAAAGGCAGAATATAGTGCAAATCTTTGACTATTGCGATTTCGTTCATCCCAAGATTGTCGAAAGCAGTCTTGTTGTCTTTGTTTGAATTGTTTGAAAAATCTTGTCTCATTCCCAACCCCTCCATTCAGCCACACGTAGGTGAACCCTAACTTACATAAGGTGTTTTTTACAATACTAGGCCAATTTTTACCATCATGGACATGTGATTTTTGTAGCTTTACATAAGCTTGTCTAGGTAATTTATGTGGTAACATTCTGGACAGTCTTATCCAGTATTTTACCGCTGGGATAGTGCTATTGATAGCCAGAGGGTACCTGCCAAGTTCTCCGTACACAAAGTGTTTTGGTGTTTTAACGTCTAAACTCATGAACTTTTTACATGCGAAGAGATGTACTTTTTCGACTTTGTCATGATCCTCCAGGCCCCAGATTTCTGCACCATATAATAGGCGGGGCTGCACTTGTGCATCAATAAGCCTAAAGAATACATCAGTGTTTTTGTTGCGGAGGGCCCACATAGTTTTCATTAACTGGACAGCCCTTTGTTTGCCTTTAATGGCAACTTCTACTGTAGCAGCTGTGGAAAGTCGGGTAGAAAAGGTACTTAGTTTTTTCTGTATTGACTTTAAGACCAAGATATTCTGAAATTGTCGTCAGGGAGTTCAACTGATTTTGTAGTCCACTGGGTGTGGACGATAGCAATGCTATATCGTCTGCGAATAGTAAAGCGAAGATCTCATCTGCGTCCGGTACCATTTGTATACCATGCTTCCCATGGGCTCGGATGTAATCTGCCACGGTGTTGATGTATAGGAGAAAAATGGACGTGCTCTCTTTTGCACTCTGTTTCACACCGACCTGACAAGGAAAACAAACCTCACTAATCTGATGGTTCCAACCGATGCAAGACTGAACTTTTCAATACATGGCTTTCATCATTTTAGTGAATTTCGTAGACAATCCACTACTCTGTAGTATCCTCCAAAGTTGTCCGTGATCGACAGAGTCAAACGCCTTCTTGTAGTCTACGAAGGCTACGTATAGTTTGCCTCTGCCTAAACCATATACATGTTTCAATATGAGCGCTTGGAGAGTAAAAACATGATCGATTGTTGAGTAGCCAGGCCTGAATCCGGCTTGCTCTGCGCAAATTTTCCCTTCGCTTTCTAGCCAAGTGCGGAAACGCCTTGCTATGATAGACGAGAATATTTTACTGATGATGGGTAATAATGAAATGCGTCTATAATTATCAGGATCTAGCTTGTTGCCCTTTTTATGGATTGGAATAATAACTGATCGGGACCAATCTCTAGGGAAGTAATGAGCATCAAACAGATGATTGAACAGCTTTGACAGAAATGGTATTATTTCTTCACTTGCCGCTTTAAAACATTCACCCGGGATACCATCAAGACCAGGTGACCGTCCTGCCCGTAAACTCTGTATTGCTACTTTAACTTCTTCCATACTGATTTCAGCGTCTAAATCAGGGTGTTCCATGACTTCTCCCAGATCAGGCGATATTTGTACATCGTAATCAATGTTACCTCTGAACATTTTTTGAAAATGATTTCTCCATATGTTTGGATCAATGTCTAGAGGAGGAGGAGCTCTACGTATAGTACTTTTTACCTTAGCCCAGAACTCTCTCGAGTTTCTTAGACTCATCATCAGTGCACGACTTGCCATGCTAATATAGCCATTTCTCTTTTCTCGCAGAAGATTTTTATATTTTCGCCTACATATAGTGTATTTTTCTTTGTCAGATGGCAGTTTTGTCTTCCTATATCTGTTTAAAGAGTTTCTAGTTTCTCTTCTAATATCCATACATTCACAGTCAAACCAGGTCGATAGGTTCCTGCGAGTGGTTTTGTTGCTAATCCTGATTTCCCTTTTCAGACATTCTACACTTAAAGCAAAAGTATCCATGAACGGTTTAAGGGCATCTTCTACAGACCACTGGAGGATTTCAGATGCTGTGTTAATATGATCAGTAAAGTTTCTATCTTTAATCTTATCAATGAATTCCTCTGCTTTCGAGGGATCCCAGCATATTTTGTCTACTTACTTTTTACATTTATTTCAGGACTTGGAAACCCTTTCCCAAGGGTTATTTCTAGCGGCATGTGATTAGACTCTATTCGGTTCGTAACTTTAAGATCTATTTCCTGGTTTAGGATATTAGACAATAATATATTACATTTTTACCCTGAGCAGAAATAAATGTATTGCGTCCGTCTCTGTCACTTTTTGTACATCCATTCAAGATGCAAAGGTGATGTTGTGTCTTGTGACATTCTAGGAGACACGTTACCTCTTCTGTTTCTTCGGTAAGCACATCATCTTCATTAACCTGCACACTCCAATTTCCTACTCTTGCATTCAAGTTCCCACAAATCAGCAAAAGTGTTTCTGGATAATTACGTTCTAGTTCCAGTATTATATCTTCAAGTAAATAGATATTGCATGTTACGTTTTTAGCAGCATAGTAGGGCGATTCAGGTGGTGGGACATAAGCACAGATAACAATGACTGGCCTCCGCCGTTGTATGCGGAAAATCAGTACATTATCATGCTGGCACCATATTTGAGTTACATTGGCAACTAGGTGTTTACGAATAAGAGCGGCAACTCCACCTGACTTCCTTCCTTGCACTGATAGTTTTTGCCTGGACAGTGGTAGATAACATAATCTTCAAAATAAATGGAGAAATAAAAATTTTCCGCCGTAAATGTTTCCGAGAAACAGCAGATATCAAACATGGCCACGTACACGAGGAACCCAGGTTCGTCTAGCCGTGCGCTCAAACCACTTACATTCCAGCAGAGAATGCGGAAGTGCTCCAGCATCAGTCTGAATGACCGAGCACAAGTCTCGCGACCATCTCCACATATCTAGATTCCGCATTGTCTGCAAAGCTCTCTGAAACTGTCGGGCGTCGGCCAATCCATCAGGTGCTTGCGGCATCCCGTTGTCCCTGCTGGGTTGAGTTCGGGGGGTGTCGTAGTCTACCCTGCCAAACCGATGTTTGGGGAGCATCCACCGCAGATTCCACGGGTTGATCGTCCTCCGCCACGCTAGCGAAGTCCTCGTCATCCGAATCCCCAGGTAGCTCTTGTTCCTTCGATACCCTTCGTGCTGGAAGAGGGCTGTCTGCGTTCTTGTGCTGTAGAGGAGGTGATGACGCTGATTGGCTCCCGTTGACAGTATGTAGAGCGCGTCTGCAGCCACTGGAGGATGCTTTGCTGTGATTTTTGTTTTTGTTTTTCTGGGGGTCCTTGAGCTGGCAGGGAGGCAATTGTCTGCTGACAGTGATGAGTTTCACCCGTGACCGTGACTGGCGGTGTACATGTGGGTAACCGACTTTGCAGCGGCATCGTCGTGGGTGGAGCGTTTCCCAATCTCGCCGGTGCGCTCCTGTTGCGACCCCGGGGTGGCAGCTTCTCTCGACAGCAGGTTCCACCAGAGTGCCAGTGTTGTCTGGTTATTCGATCATAGAGTTCTCTGTTACTTGTGTCTGCATGATCGCTGCCCCCGCGAAGTGGCATTCTCCAGATCTCTGAGTGACTCTCTTCAACCCGTGATACAGATTCCACTGGTGTGGTTCTATCTTCACACACCGATGATGCTAGGGAGGTGAGCTCGTGTTGTCCGTAGACAGACTTGTGAAGAAGACACTGCTGCTCCTGCATTTTCCGCTCTGTCGAGGGATACGCATAGTGGGTAGCATAACTGGAACTATCAGCAATGGTGGAGTACATCGGTGAGCCAAAATTGTATGTAGTCGGACATCCTGGCTAGGAGTCCTCCATGTCCCAGAGTCTGTATTTGTTGTGTTGTGGCTTCTCGGAGGGTGACGATGCTTTGGGTGGGAAGTTGAAGGTACTTCATCTCTGAAGTATAGCCTGTTGTTTTTAAAGTAGGCCTTCTGTCCCTGGTTGCGGAGATCTCGGAGGGTGCGGGCCTGTCGGGATGTGAGTTCTCCCGAAATCTTCACTCCTAGCCGTCTCATTGGTTCCCGGCCATGCTTTAGCAGATATATCTTGTCTATGAACGTGGATAGCTCCACGAGGACAGGTCGAGGTCTCTGTTGTCTACCTCCGTTGGGTGGACCGAGTCTTTTTACTTGTGTGATGTCCTTCTTGGTCTATTTCGCTCCAGGAACCGTCTCTCGAAAAAGATGCAGAACGGTCTGTAGACACGTCCAGTAGGGCTCCCGACTCTCCTCGTGGATCCCTGTGGCGAGACAATGCTTTTTCATGCCTTCTGTTTATTAGTATTATTAGAATGTTTAGCATGTGTCTGCTGAGCCGTAGCTTTAGCGGTTTTTTCATTGCCCTGAGCCGGTGTTAGTAGAGAATTGACCCCCTGTGTAGGTGAATGACTTGAAGGTGTTGCGAGTGTAGTGGACTCCACTGGCGTTTTCACGCTGACCAACCTGTGACTTTCAGCTTGTGAACTGACCAGTCAGAGTGGAGTGGGATGAGCAGTGAGGATTGGACAGACTGAACTTTGTGACGTCAGTGAATGCATTTAAGGAAGTGTCGCCGGATGTTCGAGGCGCCATTACATTTGTTTTCAGCGAAGCAGTGTCCTTGGAGATGCTGGCGCCCTGCTTGATAGGTGTTATTTCTTGGCGGTGGCCATTTTAGAAACGAAGGATGTTAGCGATGAGAAACCTCAGCCCGCTCGGAACCGGCTGGAGGGGGACCCCTCTGCCAGGGGGTGGTGGAATGACGAATAGCCAGTGTGCCTGCCTGCCTGCTTACCTGCTCTGTTGAAGTGTGGTGGCCTGTCTTGCCGGAAAGAAGACCGACAAGTTTCCAGAGAAGAAGAAGGAGGAGGAACCATTTCCCTCTGCCCGACCCAGAGGTAGAAATGCCAGAGAGAGAGAGAGAGAGAAGGAAAGAATATCAAGTCCGACTTTTTCGTCGTGGTGGTGGTTTTTCTCCCGGGTCACCGGCTGCAATGTCGGTGCACTCAGACCCCCTCCCCCCAACCCCTGTGCTAGCGCGATAGGCGCGGGGTATAAGTCCGTGCATCTTCAACTCCACGTTTACATCAACAAGGTCAGCTAAGTACACTTAGTTTACTATCTCGGCTCAGGCAGACAATTTTCTTTTCCTTGTTTGTTTTTCTCCATGTCTCCTTGCGGTATTGAAATGAATTTATTGCTTATGCTTGCATTTGATGCATTTTTGTGGCGCTTGCCGCCCATTCACCTTTCACGGGTAATTGCATCCTGAAAATTAAACAACTTCTTTTGAATTGATATTGGTTTTGCCATTGCTTCATTGTCAGACAGTTACCATCTATCGTTTGAATGGAGGAATGAAGGTGCGTGCTTTGGTTCTTCCCCTAGACATTGAAACGAGCCATTTGAGTAAAGAACGAGTACGTCACAATCCCAAACACCCTGATGCTGTTACGGCATGAGATGGCTTCTAGGTGTCCACTGTCTTGTCCGTCATCTGGGCTTTGGACTGAAGCTCTGAGCACAGGGTGTTGAGGTGGGCCTTCAGGTAATCCGCCTCCTGCTGTAGGGATCAAAATGCTTCCATCACTCGTTGGGACTCTTGCTGGTTCTGCTCGTTTGTATCCTTCACCCACGCTTTCACTTTCTCCAACTCAATCTCCGTCTCCGTGATTCGGTTCTGCGTTGTAGCTGTGGTCTCTTCGAGACGAGACTCGCACCAGCTTTTCAGTGTCGCCGAGTTCGGTTCAGTGGAGTCGTCGGTTCCGCTTGTGCCTGCCTCCGTGTGCTTCGCATCAGGCCCGGGGTTGGTCTCCACGGTCCCACTTAGAAGGATGAGGCCAGACAGATCGCGTATGTTCTTTGTAGGGCTACCTGCCTTCGGTACACATGTTAAGAACACGAGGAAGGCAAAGGCAACACTGAGAAGCACTTGCACTGCCGAGGAGTATCGGCAGCGGCGCACATCCAAGCTTGCACGAAGTGGAGCAAACTCGGCCTCGTGTTCGTCCGTGCACGAGATTTCCGTGGGTACGAATGCCGCAGCATCATCAGAGTTTTTAGTCACAGGCCGTGCACGATAACCTCTTGCAGCATGACGTCCTATGCAAACTCGATACGCCTCAACATTGATGCCCATTGCAAAGTACTAAGTGCAATTTGGCTTCACTCAAACGGACACATCTACCGTCACCACAAAAAAACCAAGACCATACAACAAAACGAATTCAGCGTCACAAACACTGGTGCGGTGTCAGTCTAACGAGGCACATGAGTACGCATTTTGTAGTTTGTAAATGTCCTCGTACACAGACAACATCAGCAACGCGACACAGCAATCGACGAACGTCAATCGAAGAAAATATAGCGGATTTTTGTTTTGCAAACTCCGTATCCCCACAAACCAACAAGCAAATTAGCGTCAAATAGCAAGATGCAGGCGTGTTCTATATCGTTTCTGTTTGCTCACAACTTCACGTGGTTTCATTTGAAGGTTACGCCGTTATTTCTGTACCGGCGAGCTTGAACTGTGTTCATTCAGAAGACACGTGTCGGTTCAACGCTCATGGTACAATAAAATTCAAAGTAAACACGACGAAAAGGAGGTTGAAATATTTCACTTACAATTCTAGTTTCTTTGCCGTCCGCGTCTCCGCAGCCCTGGTATCAGAACCCATTCCTCTGAACACACAACCACACTCCGTTTCACGTATATAGGAGCGCAACGCCGCACGTCCGCTCACCGTGGCAGCCAGCTATGAAGTAAGAGAGAGAGAGAGAGAGAGAGAGAGAGAGAGAGAGAGAGAGAGAGAGAGAGAGATTGATTGATTGATTGATTGATTGATTTTTTTAGTTATCAAGGATTAAATTTTAGGCATTTCTGCCTATCTTACAAATTGTCCTTGCTCATAAAGAAATGAAAACATGGATAGATAAGAAAAAATACACAGTCTCTAATCTATGTACAACAGTTGGGAAGATGAAGAATATGATCAACAATGACAAGATTTTAGTAGATGCCTTGGACAACTGTCAGCTCAGTGAGTCTTCAAGTTCAAGCAAATACGTGTCATATGTACAGGCGACAGCAGTGACATTATCTGAATAGATAATCACGTATGGATGCTTTAAAAGACTTCATGGAACTATTGTTCCTTAGGTGCAATGGGAGTGTATTCCATATCATAACACCTGATCATCGGGTACTGAAGCAGTCTTAGATTTAGGCAGTGGAATGACCTTGGCCTGTTGAAGACGAGACGGGAAGATACTGTTTCTTATACACAAATTATAAATGTGTGTCAATGAAAGCAGTATGGCGGGGAGCGAACTTTTTAGTAAATGAGAACTGATGTTATCGAGGTCCGTGGATCGTTTGTTTGGAAGATGAAAGATGTATTGCATCACCTCATGTGAGGTGACAGTAGGAATATGGAATGCAGCATTATGAGGAAGTCTTTCATTACAGAAATCCTCAATACGTTGAACAATATCCCCTGATAGACCGGGAGTGTGTTTGGTCGATTTTGCATGGATATTGTCAGCTATTGTCGTGAAGTGTTCGTTGAATTGTTCAGCATTTATAGATGGAGGTATGTTGCAGACTGTTTTGGAAGTTCTTATGAAGGTATTAATTCCGCGCCATAACATTGATGTGTCATTGCCGTTTTCAATTAGCCTTTGAAAATGGGTGTGTTTTTTTTGCATTTCGAACCAGAGTCTTGACGCGGTTTCTTTGCTTCTTGTAAGCCGGGATATCTTTCTTTTTGCGGGGGTGGGGGTGGGGGTGGGGGGTTCTATCTCTTGTTTTCATAGCCTGCATGATTTCGTTGGTAAGCCAAGGTGGGCGAGAGAGAGAGAGAGAGAGAGAGAGAGAGAGAGAGAGAGAGAGAGAGAGAGAGAGAGAGAGAGAGACCAGAGATAGAAAGACGGAGAGAGAGAATAGGGAGATATCGAGAGCTTCGTTTTCGTTTCGTTCTTTATCCCGGAAGTGACCTTTGACGTATGACTTATAGGAAAACGAAAAGAAACGAGCAAGGGCTGCTATGTCGATATCGGAGCGCCAAGGCACCGCGTTTCGTTTGACGGAAGGGAGGTAATTTACGAAACTCAGATTGCAAAGTTCCACACACACTTAGAGAAGATTTAAATTCCCCCACCTCCCATCCTGTGGGATAAGTAGACTGAAAGATAAGGCATGCTCTGTCATACTCTATCAATAGCGTAGCGTCTGTAAGCCCTCGTTCACTTCGGCGTGACGTCACGTTCGGTACTTTCCGGCGGCGGCACTACTTCCGGGGACAGCATTCGATCGGAGAAGGCGTGTGCAAATGACGTTTGTTCACACAAACTGACAAAGCCTCGCAAAGACATCTTACCCAGTGCGAGTGGTTGTCACGCACGCACGTGCGCATCACTGGTGACGTACATGATAATAAAAGCTTATTTGAAACTGCGTTTTTGCAAGAGCAACGTACATATTCAGTGCTTTTCTCGGCAATGGAATCCCATAGTTGACTAACTCCAGCCTTTTAACACTGAAATAAGCCAACATCGCATCACCGTTACTTCTCGTATAGAATTTAGCAATTCAGTTAACCGAAGAAGTGAATTCAAATTTGCAGCTTGGCGGGCAGTAGTGTAAATAATCAACTGCATGGATGATCTGGAAAACGGGCACGCATGATATATGCAGTTCTAAAATACGATTTACCGAGAATGACACACTCATAGCCACATACATTTACTTGCAAATTAATTGAATACGCAGTACTAACCTTCACTGGTAAGGACAACACTTTTGAAAGCTACTTTAAGTACTTGTCAACTTGGTGATTTGAATCTCACCCGCATGAATTCTCCCTCCCGGTATCTCCAGGGCAGAGTTTGTTCTAATACAAGTAATAGTGCTATAAACTCTCTGGAGTGGAGAGTGAGCGGGGAGCTATGTATATGGTGGAACGCGCGTCTTTAGTGCAGAGCGTTATCAAGCCGGGCAAAACAATAGATTAAATTATTTCTGTACTGCTGCTAAAATTGACAACACTAAAACGATTTCTTTACACGTGAATTACCATAAACTTATGTATTATTCCACCATGAAGTTGTTTATTGAATTTTATATATATATATATATATATATATATACGTCTTGTCATGACTGTACGGTCGATCTCTCGCAGACTCCCGCTCATCACACAATAATTAATATATTATAAATCCCACCGAAATCATTCGTGTAGCCTTATGTATGCAATAATGCATATCCGTCGCTTTACTCTTTAACCCTGTAGATATATCCATAGTGTAAGTCCGCGTTGTGAACAGCTGAAGGAATGAAAGAACGCCGAAAACGCTCTGTTCGGCACGGAGGCTTGATAAATCTTCCATTCCGTGTGATGCGGAGCTCCTAATTGCGATCTATCATAATAAAAACTCACCTGCTGTTCCGTGTAATGAGCAGGGAGTGGATCCGGGTTCATTTCTGTAGGTCCATTGCCACCAACGAAATGCTTTGAACAAATGAACTGTCTCCATCGTGCCTAGGAGCTGCTTGGCTTTACTTTGAAGTGTAGTCGCCTGCACAAATGCACCCATCGATTGAATTTCTCCGATTCAACAAGTGGGTCGGGCATCGTTATAAAAAATACTCCTTTCATGTGGTCTTTTTGCTTGTATCTTGAATCGGTGTTGCATTTTCCCCAGGAGCAGTGTCGAACCATCTTGCAGCACAGCAATGGGGACGCACGCTAAGGGATGTCCCCGGAAGTTGGTAGACGTCACTCGCTTATCTATTTTTAGATCGCGCCGTTCGCTGCTTGCCTGCAGACGCTACGCCA
>JAWQFJ010018003.1:0-51387 GCA_034096865.1 Theodoxus fluviatilis
ATAAGAAACCTGTAGTGGGCTGCATATGAACCTACTACACGGTAGTAGGCAACTAAATCAGAAGTTTGCCACTAAATTGCGAAGTAAGGTCTGCATGAAAGCTTACTATGCGTAGTTACCTCCTAAGTTGGCCACTAAACAACCAAATATTTAGTGGCGCTCTGTATCAGCACTACACGGCTAAGTAGCCAACTAATTGCAAATGTCAAATTCTGACCTCTCTCCAGTTCTCACAGAAAACGCTCTATTTCGGGATACTAGCAACCCATCCAAAGAAAATATAAGCCATGCACAGCATTAATTTATCAAAGCTGTATGTTGAATGCATCAATAGGTTGTGAAGGATTCTACTTTTTACAAATCAAATGCAGGTCAACGCATCCACGCTGAAGCATGAGTTACACGGCGGAAGGATGACGGATGACTAATGACGCTTCTCTGTAACCGATGGCAACGGGTAACTCATGCTTCAGCGTGGATGCGTTGACCTGCATTCGATTTGTAAAAAGAAGATTCTTTCACGACCTGTTGATGCATTCAACATACAGTGTTGATAAATTAATGCTGTGCATGGCTTACATTTTCTTTGGATGGGTTGCTAGTATCCCGAAATAGAGCGTTTTCTGTGCGAACCGGCAACACGTCAGCCATTGAAATGTGCACAGAGTTGGCTAGTTCATCTCTTGTCGTGACCTCTAAGTATGCGCATTAGATGAGATATCCCAAGATAATAATCAGGGTCATTACTTCGTTGTGGCGACCAAGTAGCGTCTCATGCAGACCTCACTGTCGTAGCTGTTAACAATTCAAAGTTGTGAACTACGAAGTAGACAACTACGACGGAGTTACCAACTAAAATAGTAGGTTCATATGCAGCCCACTATTGTAGTGTCAGAAAAAATGCGCCGTGAAGCTCAACCTGCACGTGCAGATGAGGAAGCACGTTCTTCCCCACCAAGTGTCTCAGGTGTGCGTGTAACTGCCGTGTCAGAGAGTGAGTATTGTGCTACTGCAGCTGTTGTTGACTCTCAGACGGCAGAAGTGGAAATTGGACCTGGAGACGATGCGAGCGAGGAAGGTATACCAGAAGTGCTGCGAAAGGATTTTGAGAAGCTTAGACAAAATCTGGAAGAAGATGGACGCCAGAGTCTGTATTCCCTGTGCAGTGCTCTGGATGACTGTGTTTCCACCTTCTCTGCGAAGCCGTTGTCAGCGCCATCTACCACCACCACCACTCGGAGATGTGACCAATGCAATCTATGCTGCGCCAGACGAACTTTCCCCTCGGTTTGCCAGGAGGAGTACACGAATAACGGAAGGGGAGAGAATCGAATCTCGCAGCCGAGACAACTGAAGGTCAGCAGACAACTCTCGGATTAGAAGGTTTCTCTGATCGTCTAGAAGGTAAAGCACGCAGACTGATTCTGTGCTTGCTGTTCGAGACTGCTCCTGATTGCTGGCGCGAGGCACCGCTGGTTGACTTTGTTCATTCCAAACAGCGCGTTCGTTTGCGAGACTTGTAGTCTTGATATGTTTGCGTACATAGTGTTTGTTGTTTCATGTATTGAAACAGACCACTGTCCTAATCGAATAAACATTTGTCGACGTGTCTCTCTCTCTATGTGGTCTTTAAAAAAAATAAAACTGACGCACAGACTCAATTGTTATAGATGTATGAAGCGCACAGTTGAGGTCTCGAAAGACATTCCAAATATATAGAATACACATTTGCTTGCAAGAAGTTGCTTGGTTAGATCTGTTGTGAAGCCTCTCGAACCTGCTCGCAGCGTCGCAGGCGCGGCTGTTTTTTGTATACCGGTCAGGTCATTGCCCCGACCTCGACCGACTTAGGCTCAAATTAGCTTGTTGTGTCCAGTATGTCAGCTTCGTCGAGTACGGGATTGTGATAGTATATTCGATATTGTGCTGGTAGTTTCTAGAAAGTGTGTAAATGTATATAAGGAGCGAAAGCGAGTCAGAGGGGAGAGCAGCAGATAGGACAGAGTTAAAGGTGAGAGCTTTAAACTATGTATGGAGCGAGCCTCTGCTGTACTGTGTGCAGAGTGAAATTGCTACGAGTTGTACGACGAATTGCTGTTGGCTGATTTTCACCACTGTGTTGCGATCAGTGCGTGAATAAAGTTTATCGGAAAACGACCACCAGTGTTTGTCACTTCGACTTCCTAGCGCAAGCCAGGAGAACCCCCGTACTTCAGGATATTGCAGAAAAGAGTGCAACAGATCCAATAACATCAACAGTAGCAGACGAACGACTCTCGAAGTATATAATTATTGCCAGGTTTTTGTCCAAGTAATGGTTGTTGTGATCCTAGCATGAAGGAGTGTCTTGCAGGTGTGGGGGACAACTTGGCCGTGGGGAGGCCGGCATGGCAGAGCTCGACTTTGGAGGATGACACTGGTGCGTTTGGTGCCGAAAAGGCGGTGGGTGGCAACACCAACACCGACCTTTCTGTTGGCCGCAGCTGCTCCCACCCCAAGGACGGTCCTGCGTGGTGGATGGTGGACCTCCAGCGAGAAGTCCGCGTCTCCAACGTCGTCCTCTACAACCGGGCAGAATATCGCAGTGAGTTCCCGTCACGCTCGCCACAGCTCTGTTATACTGTGTGCTCCCCAAACTCCCTAAGAGCCGCCACATAAAATGGATCTTAACTTACTGCATTGTTTACAGTTACAGAACTGCTTTGTGAATGGATCCAGTATATTTACAAATGCCGAAGGATTTCATGGGAAAATCCGCAACGCGTCTACGAAACGTGAGGATGGAATAAACTCCATGCTCTACTGTTTCTGACCATTGAATGAGTGAACATGGTCAGGTGACTCAAGGGGCGGAGCCTGTCGTAAATGTCGACGGTGCAGTTGCTTGCGATAGATCTGTGTGCTGTAATGTGCATTGTTTTTACCCAGTTGCGTGCATATGCTCCAATGATGAGTACTTAGTATAGAGAAAAAAGTGAATAAAACAGTTTTAAATAGACCAGCATTCACTGTGGTCGATCTTGCTTGTCTGTGATGCTCTGAAACAGGCGCGAAAAAAGAAAATTAAGTAAGTTAGGTAAGCTGTCGAGCAATTTTTCAGAGCAGCTCTGTTTAATATGAGTATTATCGCCCCTGTGAAAATCACATGCAGCCAAGTGCTAAGCATTTCGCCTTTGCAATGGTCTTGATTCACCGTCACAGATCTTGCTTCTACTCCGCAGTCATGGTCTTGAAAGACTGTCTTACAGTGCACTGATAAACTGTCTTTTGCACAGGTGAAAGACTTGCGAAGTTCCACCTGCAGCTCCACCAGAAGAACCCCCAGATCTGCAACAACGTTACCATGGTAACCTCCGTTTACCAGGACGCCGCCCTTCCTGCTGGTCCCACGATCTTCACCTTTGACCCTACACGTGCTGCACGCTGGGTGCAGGTCTTCATGCCCGGGATCCAATCTGTACTGACGCTGTGTGAAGTGCAGGTGTTCGGGGAGCCCGTCAACAGTGCAGGTAACACCGCCTGTCCTGCGGGTAACACTGTTATGTAACATAGTAACACTGGAGGTAACGCTGCATGTAACGCCACGGGGAACAATGCGTCGTCACTGTCGTTTGATACAGTGTTGAGGCTTCCCTGCTGTTAGAGGATGAAGGCCTTAAAACTCCACGCACTCTACCAGTGTGAGACATCTCGTTTGATACAGTGTTGAGGCTTCCCTGCTGTTAGAGGATGAAGGCCTTAAAACTCCACGCACTCTACCAGTGTGAGGCATCTCGTTTGATACAGTGTTGAGGCTTCCCTGCTGTTAGAGGATGAAGGCCTTAAAACTCCACGCACTCTACCAGTGTGAGACATCTCGTTTGATACAGTGTTGAGGCTTCCCTGCTGTTAGAGGATGAAGGCCTTAAAACTCCACGCACTCTACCAGTGTGAGACATCTCGTTTGATACAGTGTTGAGGCTTCCCTGCTGTTAGAGGATGAAGGCCTTAAAACTCCACGCACTCTACCAGTGGCTCTCGTTGACAGTGTTGAGGCTTCCCTGCTGTTAGAGGATGAAGGCCTTAAAACTCCACGCACTCTACCAGTGTTGAGGCTTCCCTGCTGTTAGAGGATGAAGGCCTTAAAACTCCACGCACTCTACCAGTGTTGAGGCTTCCCTGCTGTTAGAGGATGAAGGCCTTAAAACTCCACGCACTCTACCAGTGTGAGACGTCTCGTTTGATACAGTGTTGAGGCTTCCCTGCTGTTAGAGGATGAAGGCCTTAAAACTCCACGCACTCTACCAGTGTGAGACGTCTCGTTTGATACAGTGTTGAGGCTTCCCTGCTGTTAGAGGATGAAGGCCTTAAAACTCCACGCACTCTACCAGTGTTGAGGCTTCCCTGCTGTTAGAGGATGAAGGCCTTAAAACTCCACGCACTCTACCAGTGTTGAGGCTTCCCTGCTGTTAGAGGATGAAGGCCTTAAAACTCCACGCACTCTACCAGTGTTGAGGCTTCCCTTGCTGTTAGAGGATGAAGGCCTTAAAACTCCACGCACTCTACCAGTGTTGAGGCTTCCCTGCTGTTAGAGGATGAAGGCCTTAAAACTCCACGCACTCTACCAGTGTTGAGGCTTCCCTGCTGTTAGAGGATGAAGGCCTTAAAACTCCACGCACTCTACCAGTGTTGAGGCTTCCCTGCTGTTAGAGGATGAAGGCCTTAAAACTCCACGCACTCTACCAGTGTTGAGGCTTCCCTGCTGTTAGAGGATGAAGGCCTTAAAACTCCACGCACTCTACCAGTGTTGAGGCTTCCCTGCTGTTAGAGGATGAAGGCCTTAAAACTCCACGCACTCTACCAGTGTTGAGGCTTCCCTGCTGTTAGAGGATGAAGGCCTTAAAACTCCACGCACTCTACCAGTGTTGAGGCTTCCCTGCTGTTAGAGGATGAAGGCCTTAAAACTCCACGCACTCCACCAGTGTTGAGGCTTCCCTGCTGTTAGAGGATGAAGGCCTTAAAACTCCACGCACTCCACCAGTGTTGAGGCTTCCCTGCTGTTAGAGGATGAAGGCCTTAAAACTCCACGCACTCCACCAGTGTTGAGGCTTCCCTGCTGTTAGAGGATGAAGGCCTTAAAACTCCACGCACTCCACCAGTGTTGAGGCTTCCCTGCTGTTAGAGGATGAAGGCCTTAAAACTCCACGCACTCCACCAGTGTTGAGGCTTCCCTGCTGTTAGAGGATGAAGGCCTTAAAACTCCACGCACTCTACCAGTGTTGAGGCTTCCCTGCTGTTAGAGGATGAAGGCCTTAAAACTCCACGCACTCCACCAGTGTTGAGGCTTCCCTGCTGTTAGAGGATGAAGGCCTTAAAACTCCACGCACTCCACCAGTGTTGAGGCTTCCCTGCTGTTAGAGGATGAAGGCCTTAAAACTCCACGCACTCCACCAGTGTTGAGGCTTCCCTGCTGTTAGAGGATGAAGGCCTTAAAACTCCACGCACTCCACCAGTGTTGAGGCTTCCCTGCTGTTAGAGGATGAAGGCCTTAAAACTCCACGCACTCCACCAGTGTTGAGGCTTCCCTGCTGTTAGAGGATGAAGGCCTTAAAACTCCACGCACTCCACCAGTGTTGAGGCTTCCCTGCTGTTAGAGGATGAAGGCCTTAAAACTCCACGCACTCCACCAGTGTTGAGGCTTCCCTGCTGTTAGAGGATGAAGGCCTTAAAACTCCACGCACTCCACCAGTGTTGAGGCTTCCCTGCTGTTAGAGGATGAAGGCCTTAAAACTCCACGCACTCCACCAGTGTTGAGGCTTCCCTGCTGTTAGAGGATGAAGGCCTTAAAACTCCACGCACTCCACCAGTGTTGAGGCTTCCCTGCTGTTAGAGGATGAAGGCCTTAAAACTCCACGCACTCTACCAGTGTTGAGGCTTCCCTGCTGTTAGAGGATGAAGGCCTTAAAACTCCACGCACTCCACCAGTGTTGAGGCTTCCCTGCTGTTAGAGGATGAAGGCCTTAAAACTCCACGCACTCCACCAGTGTTGAGGCTTCCCTGCTGTTAGAGGATGAAGGCCTTAAAACTCCACGCACTCCACCAGTGTTGAGGCTTCCCTGCTGTTAGAGGATGAAGGCCTTAAAACTCCACGCACTCCACCAGTGTTGAGGCTTCCCTGCTGTTAGAGGATGAAGGCCTTAAAACTCCACGCACTCCACCAGTGTTGAGGCTTCCCTGCTGTTAGAGGATGAAGGCCTTAAAACTCCACGCACTCCACCAGTGTTGAGGCTTCCCTGCTGTTAGAGGATGAAGGCCTTAAAACTCCACGCACTCTACCAGTGTTGAGGCTTCCCTGCTGTTAGAGGATGAAGGCCTTAAAACTCCACGCACTCCACCAGTGTTGAGGCTTCCCTGCTGTTAGAGGATGAAGGCCTTAAAACTCCACGCACTCCACCAGTGTTGAGGCTTCCCTGCTGTTAGAGGATGAAGGCCTTAAAACTCCACGCACTCCACCAGTGTGAGGCTTCCCTGCTGTTAGAGGATGAAGGCCTTAAAACTCCACGCACTCCACCAGTGTTGAGGCTTCCCTGCTGTTAGAGGATGAAGGCCTTAAAACTCCACGCACTCCACCAGTGTTGAGGCTTCCCTGCTGTTAGAGGATGAAGGCCTTAAAACTCCACGCACTCCACCAGTGTTGAGGCTTCCCTGCTGTTAGAGGATGAAGGCCTTAAAACTCCACGCACTCCACCAGTGTTGAGGCTTCCCTGCTGTTAGAGGATGAAGGCCTTAAAACTCCACGCACTCCACCAGTGTTGAGGCTTCCCTGCTGTTAGAGGATGAAGGCCTTAAAACTCCACGCACTCCACCAGTGTGAGACGTCTCGTTTACTTCATGGAAAGATGGCAGCGAAAACATGCCACAAGCTGTTTGTGTTTCAAATAAGTCGGCTTTAAACGCTCTGTCAAGATAGAACAAAGTCCAAATTTGTCCTGTAACACGCAAATCTAGACCAAAAGACGTAAAAGTAAACACAAGTGTATTGTTTTATACAGCGACTTGTCACGCATGTCTAGAGTCTCAAAGCGTTTGACATTTTACCTCCTGATTACTGAGCCCTTTTGTCGTATTTTTTTACCTGCACTTGATGACAAACACAGCAGTAGACAGATACCATGCAGGCAGTCCGGTACCAGAAGCATCTCCACTCCCTGGGGAGTATTATAACCCGATGCTGGTTCGTGGATAGGCACACTACAGTTTGCCCTCGCTGCTCGCACAGGTGGCCTGTCTTACTTCTAGGTAAAAAAGGCAATGCAAGTTAAGCTTCCTGCCCTAGGATGGAACTACAGAACCCGCGCAGCTTCCAACATGGCTACCGCTTGCCGCAAGCGGCAGCAGGCGAGTTCTCTAGGAACTGGACTGGAGCCCCAACTAATCTCTCAATCTATCAATCAACCAACTGATCAACCGATGAACAGACCAACCGATTAACCGACAAATCCAAATCAATCAAAACCAATCCAAATCAATCAAAATCGATCCAAATCAATCCAAATCAGATCCGGTAGGGTCGGGTCAGATTAGGTAAGGTCAGATCACGACGGTCGGTGGGTCGGCCGGTCTGTCCGTCTGTCGGACGGTCTCGGTCGAGTCGGGTCTGGTCGGGTTGGGTCGGGTCAAGTCCCTAGTCCCCATCCCATTCCACAGCCCAGTCCCCATCCCAGTGTCCAACCCAAGTCACCATCCCAAGTCCCCATCCCAAGTCCCCATCCCAAGTCCCCATCCAAAGTCCCCATCTCAAGTCCCCATCCCAAGTCCCCATCCCAAGTCCCCACCCCAAGTCACCTTTCCAAGTCCCCATTCCAAGTCACCTTCCCAAGTCCCCATCCCAAGTCCCCATCCCAAGTCCCCATCCCATGTCCCCATCCCAAGTCACCATCCCATGTCCCCATCCCAAGTCACCATCCCATGTCCCCATCCCAAGTCACCTTCCCAAGTCCCCATTCCAAGTCCCCATCTTAAGTCCCCATCCAAAGTCCCCATCTCAAGTCCCCATCCCAAGTCCCCATCCCAAGTCGGCATCTCAAGTCCCCATCTCAAGTCCCCATCTCAAGTCCCCATCCCAAGTCCCCATCTCAAGTCCCCATCCCAAGTCCCCATCCCAAGTCCCCATCTCAAGTCCTTATCCCAGTCTTCATCCCAAGTCCCCATCTCAAGTCCCCACCTCAAGTCCCAATATCAAGTCACCATCCCAAGTCACCATCCCAAGTCACCATTCCAAGTCACCATCCCAAGTCCCCATCTTAAGTCACCATCCAAAATCCCAATCCAAAGTCCCCATCTCAAGTCCCCATCTCGTCCCCATTCCAGTCCCCATCCCAAGTCCCCATCTCGTCCCCATCTCAAGTACCCATCCCAAGTCCCCATCTCAAGTCCCCATCCCAAGTCCCCATCTCAAGTACCCATCCCAAGTCCCAATCCCAAGTCCCCATCCCAAGTCGGCATCCCAAGTCCCCATCTCATGTCCCAATTCCAATTCGGCATCCCAAGTCCCCATTCAAAGTCGGCATCTCAAGTCCCCATCTTAAGTCACCATCCAAATTCCCAATCCCAAGTCCCCATCTCAAGTCCCCATCTCAAGTCCCCATCTCAAGTCCCCATCTCAAGTCCCAATCCCAAGTCCCCATTCCAAGTCGGCATCTCAAGTCCCCATCCCAAGTCCCCTTCCCAAGTCCCCATCCCAAGTCCCCATCCCAAGTCCCCATCTCATGTCCCAATTCCAAGTCGGCATCCCAAGTCCCCATTCAAAGTCGGAATCTCAAGTCCCCATCTTAAGTCACCATCCAAATTCCCAATCCCAAGTCCCCATCCCAAGTCCCCATCCCAAGTCCCCATCTCAAGTCCCCATCCCAAGTCCCCATCCCAAGTCCCCATCTCAAGTCCCCATCTGAAGTCCCAATCCCAAGTCCCCATTCCAAGTCCCCATCTCAAGTCCCCATCTCAAGTCCCCATCTCAAGTCCCCATCTCAAGTCCCAATCCCAAGTCCCAATTCCAAGTCGGCATCTCAAGTCCCCATCCCAAGTCCCAATCCCATGTCCCCTTCCCAAGTCCCCATCCCAAGTCCCCATCCCAAGTCCCCATCTCATGTCCCAATTCCAAGTCGGCATCCCAAGTCCCCATTCAAAGTCGGCATCTCAAGTCCCCATCTTAAGTCACCATCCAAATTCCCAATCCCAAGTCCCCATCTCAAGTCCCCATCCCAAGTCCCCATCTCAAGTCCCCATCTCAAGTCCCAATCCCAAGTCCCCATTCCAAGTTGGCATCTCAAGTCCCCATCCCAAGTCCCAATCCCATGTCCCCTTCCCAAGTCCCCATCCCAAGTCCCCATTCCAAGTCGGCATCTCAAGTCCCCATCCCAAGTCCCCATCTCAAGTCCTTATCCCAGTCTTCATTCCAAGTCCCCATCTCAAGTCCCCATCTCAAGTCCCAATCTCAAGTCCCCATCCCAAGTCACCATCACAAGTCACCATCCCAAGTCACCATCCCAAGTCACCATCTTAAGTCCCCATCCAAAATCCCCTTCCAAAGTCACCATCCAAAATCCCCTTCCAAAGTCCCCATCCCAAGTCCCCATCCCAAGTCCCCATCTCAAGTCCCCATCCCAAGTCCCCATCTCATGTCCCAATTCCAAGTCGGCATCCCAAGTCCCCATTCAAAGTCGGCATCTCAAGTCCCCATCTTAAGTCACCATCCAAATTCCCAATCCAAAGTCCCCATCTCAAGTCCCCATCTCAAGTCCCAATCCCAAGTCCCCATCCCAAGTCCCCATCCCAAGTCCCTATCCCAAGTCCCCATTCCAAGTCGGCATCTCAAGTCCCCATCACAAGTCCCCATCCCATGTCCTCATCTCAAGTCCCCCTTCGGAAGTCTTCATCTCAAGTCCATAACTCAAGTCCCCATCTCAAGTCCCCATCCCAAGTCCCCATTCCAAGTCGGCATCTCAAGTCCCCATCCCAAGTCCCCAACTCCAAGTCCCCATCTTAAATCCCCATCTCAAGTCCCCATCTCAAGTCCTCATCCCAAGTCCCCATCCCAAGTCCCCATCTCAAGTCCCCATCCCATGTCCCCAATCCAAGTCAGCATCTCAAGTCCCCATCCCAAGTCCCCATCCCAAGTCCCCATCCCATGTCCCCATTCCAAGTCGGCATCTCAAGTACCCATCTCAAGTCCTCATCCCAAGTCCCCATCCCAAGTCCCCATCCCAAGTCTCCATTCCAAGTCCCCATCCCAAGTCCCCATCCCATGTCCCCATTTCAAGTCGGCATCTCAAGTCCGCATCTCAAGTCCTCATCCCAAGTCCCCATCCCAAGTCCCCATCTCATGTCCCAATTCCAATTCGGCATCCCAAGTCCCCATTCAAAGTCGGCATCTCAAGTCCCCATCTTAAGTCACCATCCAAATTCCCAATCCCAAGTCCCCATCTCAAGTCCCCATCTCAAGTCCCCATCTCAAGTCCCAATCCCAAGTCCCCATTCCAAGTCGGCATCTCAAGTCCCCATCCCAAGTCCCAATCCCATGTCCCCTTCCCAAGTCCCCATCCCAAGTCCCCATCCCAAGTCCCCATCTCATGTCCCAATTCCAAGTCGGCATCCCAAGTCCCCATTCAAAGTCGGCATCTCAAGTCCCCATCTTAAGTCACCATCCAAATTCCCAATCCCAAGTCCCCATCTCAAGTCCCCATCCCAAGTCCCCATCTCAAGTCCCCATCTCAAGTCCCAATCCCAAGTCCCCATTCCAAGTTGGCATCTCAAGTCCCCATCCCAAGTCCCAATCCCATGTCCCCTTCCCAAGTCCCCATCCCAAGTCCCCATTCCAAGTCGGCATCTCAAGTCCCCATCCCAAGTCCCCATCTCAAGTCCTTATCCCAGTCTTCATTCCAAGTCCCCATCTCAAGTCCCCATCTCAAGTCCCAATCTCAAGTCCCCATCCCAAGTCACCATCACAAGTCACCATCCCAAGTCACCATCCCAAGTCACCATCTTAAGTCCCCATCCAAAATCCCCTTCCAAAGTCACCATCCAAAATCCCCTTCCAAAGTCCCCATCCCAAGTCCCCATCCCAAGTCCCCATCTCAAGTCCCCATCCCAAGTCCCCATCTCATGTCCCAATTCCAAGTCGGCATCCCAAGTCCCCATTCAAAGTCGGCATCTCAAGTCCCCATCTTAAGTCACCATCCAAATTCCCAATCCAAAGTCCCCATCTCAAGTCCCCATCTCAAGTCCCAATCCCAAGTCCCCATCCCAAGTCCCCATCCCAAGTCCCTATCCCAAGTCCCCATTCCAAGTCGGCATCTCAAGTCCCCATCACAAGTCCCCATCCCATGTCCTCATCTCAAGTCCCCCTTCGGAAGTCTTCATCTCAAGTCCATAACTCAAGTCCCCATCTCAAGTCCCCATCCCAAGTCCCCATTCCAAGTCGGCATCTCAAGTCCCCATCCCAAGTCCCCAACTCCAAGTCCCCATCTTAAATCCCCATCTCAAGTCCCCATCTCAAGTCCTCATCCCAAGTCCCCATCCCAAGTCCCCATCTCAAGTCCCCATCCCATGTCCCCAATCCAAGTCAGCATCTCAAGTCCCCATCCCAAGTCCCCATCCCAAGTCCCCATCCCATGTCCCCATTCCAAGTCGGCATCTCAAGTACCCATCTCAAGTCCTCATCCCAAGTCCCCATCCCAAGTCCCCATCCCAAGTCTCCATTCCAAGTCCCCATCCCAAGTCCCCATCCCATGTCCCCATTTCAAGTCGGCATCTCAAGTCCGCATCTCAAGTCCTCATCCCAAGTCCCCATCCCAAGTCCCCATCTCAAGTCCCCATCCCATGTCCCCATTCCAAGTCGGCATCCCAAGTCCCCATCCCAAGTCCCCATCCCGTGTCCCCATTCCAAGTCGGCATCTCAAGTCCCCATCTCAAGTCCCCATCCCATGTCCCCATTCCAAGACGGCATCTCAAGTCCCAATCCAAAGTCCCCATCTCAAGTCCCCATCATAAGTCCACATCCAAAGTACCCATCCCAAGTCCCCATCTCAAGTCCCAATCTCAAATCCCCATCCCAGTTCCCATCCCAAGTCCCTATCTCGTCCCCATCTCCAGTCACTATCTCAAGTCCCCATCCCAAGTCCCCAAATTAAGTCGGCATCTGCAGTTCCCATCCCAAGTCCCCATCCCGATCCCATCTCAAGTCCCCATCTCAAGTCCTCATCTCAAGTCTCCATCTCAAGTCCCCATCCCGATCCCATCTCAAGTCCCCATCTCAAGTCCTCATCTCAAGTCTCCATCTCAAGTCCCCATCCCGATCCCATCTCAAGTCCCCATCTCAAGTCTCCATCTCAAGTCTCCATCCCAAGTCCCCATCTCAAGTCCCCAAGTTGCCCCATCCCCAATCCCCATCCCCAATCTCAATTCTAAATCCCAATCTCAGTCCCAATTTCAATCTAATCCAATTCAATCCTTTCGTCCAATCCGTCCGTCTGTCCGTCCATCCAGCTGACCATCCGTCTATTCGTCAGTGCAGTCAGGCAGTCAGTTAATCAGTCAGTCTGTCCGTCTGTCCGTCCTTCCATCCTTCCTTCCATCCATCCATCCATCCATCCATCCATCAATCCATCCATCGATCCACCAACCAACCAACCAACCAAGCGAAGCGAACCGAACCACAGCGTTCCCACTCGACCTCGACTCCCACTCAACTCCCGCTCCACTCATCCTCGACTCTCACTCAACTCCCACTCCACTTATCCTCGACTCTCACTCAACTCCCGCTCCATTCATCCTCGACTCTCACTCAACTCCCACTCCACTAATCCTCGACTCTCACTCAACTCCCGCTCCATTCATCCTCGACTCTCACTCAACTCCCACTCCACTCGACCTCGACTCCCACTCCACTCGACCTCGACTCCCGCTCCACTCGACCTCGACTCCCACTCCACTCGACCTCGACTCCCACTCATCTCCCGCTCCACTCATCCTCGACTCTCACTCGACTCCCACTCCACTTGACCTCGACTCCCAATCCACTCGACTTCGACTCCCACTCCACTCGACCTCGACACCCACTCCACTCCACCTCGACTCCCACTCAACTCCCGCTCCTTTCATCCTCGACTCTCACTCGACTCCTACTCTTCTCGACCTCGACCACCACTTCACTCGACCTCAAATCCCACTCAACTCCCACTCCAATCCACTCGACCTCGACGCCCACTCAACTGCCACACCACTCCACTCGACCTCGACTCCAACTCCACTCGACCTCGACTCCCAATCCACTCGACCTCAAATTTCACTCAACTCACACTCCACTCCACTCGACCTCGACTCCCACTTTACTCGACCTCAAATCCCACTCAACTCCCACTCCACTCCACTCGACATCGACGCCCACTCAACTGCCACACCACTCCACTCGACCTCGACTCCAACTCCACTCGACCTCGACTCCCAATCCACTCGACCTCAAATTTCACTCAACTCTCACTCCACTCCACTCGACCTCGACTCCCACTTTACTCGACCTCGACTCTCACTACACTCGACTCCCACTCCACTACACGTCGACTCCCACTCCACTCGACATCCACTCCACTCGACTACCATTCCACTCGACTCCCACTCCATTCGACCTTGACTCCCACTTCACGCGATTCCCACTCCACTCGACCTCGAATCCCACTCCACTCGACACCCACTTCACTCGACTCCTACTCCACTTGACTCCCACTCCATTCGACTCCCACTCCTCTCCATTCCTACTCCACTCGACACCCATTCCACTCGACTCCCACTCCTCTCAACCTCGACACCCACTCCACTCGACTACCACTCTATTCGACTCCCACTCCTCTCCATTCCCACTCCACTCGACACCCATTCCGCTCGACTCCCACTCCTCTCAACCTCGACACCCAATCCACTCGACACCCATTCCGCTCGACTCCCACTCCTCTCAACCTCGACACCCAATCCAGTCGACTTACACTCTACTCGACTCCTACACCACTCAACCTCGACACTTAATCCACTCGACACCCAATGCACTCGACTCTAACTCTACACGACTCCCACTCCGTTCGACCTCAACTCCCACTTCACTGGATTCCCACTTTACTCGACCTCGACTCCCACTCCACTCGACATCCATTCCACTCACCTCCCACTCCACTCGACTTCGACTCCCACTCCACTCGACCTCGACTCCCACTCCACTCAACTCCGACTATACTCGACCTCGACTCCCACTCCACTCGATCTCGATTCCCACTCCACTCAACTCCGACTATACTCGACCTCGACTCCCACTCCACTCGATCTCGATTCACACTCCACTCGACCTCGACTCCCACTCCACTCAACTCCCACTATACTCGACCTCGACTCCCACTCCACTCGACCTCGATTCCCACTCCACTCGACCTCGACTCCCACTCCACTCGACACCCATTTCACTCGACTCCCACTCCGCTAAACCTCGACACCCAATCCACTCGACTCCCACTCCACTCGACTCCCACTCCACTCAACCTCGACACTCATTCCACTCGACTCCCACTCACCTCAACTTCGACATCCATTCCACTCGACTCCCACTCCGCTAAACCTCGACACCCAATCCACTCGACTCCCACTCCACTCGACTCCCACTTCATTCGAACTCGACTCCCACTCCACTCGACCTCGACTCCCACTCCACTCGACTCCCAATCCACTCGACCTCGACTTCCACTCCACTCGACTCCAACTCCACTCGACACCCACTCCACTCGACTCCCACTCCATTCTACCTCAACTCCCACTTCACTCGACTCCCACTCCACTAGACCCCCACTCGACCTCGACTCCCACTCCACTAGACCTCAACTCAACCTCTACTCGCACTCCACTCGACTCCCACTTCACTCGACTCCCACTCCAATCATCTCCCACTCCACTCAACCTCGACTACCACTCCACTCAACTCCTACTCCACTCGACCTCGACTCATACTCCACTCGACATCGACTACCACTCCACTCGCCTCCCACTCCACTCAACCTCGACTCTCACTCCACTCACCTCCCACTCCACTCGACCTCGACTCCCACTCCACTCGACCTCGACTCCCACTCCACACGACATCGACTCTCACTCCCCTCAACTCGTACTTCACTCGACCACGACTCCCACTCCACTCAACTCCCACTCCACTTGACTTCGACTCCCACTCTACTCGACATCGACTACCACTCCACTCGACTCCCACTCCACTCGACCTCGACTCTCACTCCACTCGACCTCCACTCCCACTCCACTCAAACCTCGACTCTTACCCCACTCGACTCTCACACCACTCTCCCACACCACTTGACTCTCACTCCACTCGACCTCGACTCCCACTCAACTCAAACCTCGACTCTCACACCACTAGACTCTCACTCCACTCGACCTCCACTCCCACTCCACTCGACCTCCACTGCCACTCCACTTAAACCTCGACTCCTACACCACTCGACTCTCACACCACTCGATGTCAACTCCCACACCACTCAACTCTCACTCCACTCGACCTTCATTCCCACTCCACTAAAACCTCGACTCCTACATCAGTCGACTCTCACACCACTCGATGTCAACTCCCACTCCACTCGACCTCCACTCTCACTCCACTCCCACTCCACTCCAACTCCACTCGACATCGACTCTCACTCCACTCAACTCCCACTTCACTCGACCTCGACTCCCACTCCACTCAACTCCCACTCCACTCGACCTCGACTCCCACTCCACTCGACATCGACTACCACTCCACTCAACTCCCACTCCACCCGACCTCCACTCCCACTCCACTCGACCTCCACTCTCACTCCACTCGACCTCCACTCTCACTCCACTCGACTCTCACACCACTCGATGTCAACTCCCACACCACTCGACTCTCACTCCACTCGACCTTGATTCCCACTCCACTCAAACCTCGACTCTCACACCACTAGACTCTCACTCCACTCGACCTCAACTTCCACTCCATTCGACTCCTACTCCACTCGACTCTCACCCCACTCGACCTTGACTCCCACATCACTTGACCTCGACTTCCTCTCCACTCGACTCCAACTCCACTCACCCCAATCGACCTCGACTCCCACATCACTTGACCTCGACTTCCACTCCACTCGTCTTCCACTCCACTCGACTCTCAATCCACTTGACCTCGACTCCGACTCCACTCCACTCCAACTCCACTCAACTTCTGCTCCAATCGACTCTCACTCCACTCCACTCCCACTCCACTCGACGTCGACTCCCACACTACTTGACCTAGACTCCCACTCCACTCAACTCTCAATCCACTCGACCTCGACTCCCACTCCACTCCTCTCCCACTTCACTCGACTTCAGCTCCACTCGATCCTCTTACTCTCTACTCGACCCCGACTCCCACTCCACTCCCTCTCCACTCCACTCCACTCGACTCCCACTCCACTCGACTCCCACTCCACTCGACCTCGATTCCCACTCCACTCGACCTCAACTCCCACTCCACTCGACCTCGACTCCCACTCCACTCGACACCCACTCCACCCGACTTCTGCTCCACTCGATTCCCACTCGACTCCCACTCCACTCGACCTCGATTCCCACTCCACTTGACCTCGACTCTCACTCCACTCCCACTCCACTCGACCTCGATTCCCACTCCACTCCCACTTCATTCGACCTCGATTCCCACTCCACTTGACCTCGACTCTCACTCCACTCCCACTCCAATCGAATTCCACTCTACTCGACCTCGACTCCCACTCCACTCGACTCCCACTCGCCTTGACTACCACTCTACCCGACTCTCACTCCACGCGACCTCGACTCCGACTCCACTTGTCTCCCACTCGCCTCGACTTCCACTCCACCAGACTCCCACTCCGTCCCACTCCACTCGACCTCAACTCCCACATCTCGCGACCTCGACCCCGACTCCACTCATCTCCCACTCCACTCGACGACCTTGATTCCCACTCCATTCGACTCCCACTCCACTCTACCCCCACTCGCCTTGACTCCCACTCTATCCGACTCCCACTCCACTTGACCTCGACTCTCACTCCACTCCCACTCCACTCGACTTCCACTCCACCCATCTCCCACTTCACTCGACCTCGATTCCCACTCCATTCGACTCCCACTCCACTCGACTCCCACTCGCCTTGACTCCCACTCTATCCGACACCCACTCCACTTGACCTCGACTCTCACTCCACTCCCACTTCACTCGACTCCCACTCGCCTTGACTCCCACTCTATCCGACTCACTCCACTCGACTCCCACCCCATTCGACCCCCACTCGCCTTGACTCCCACTCTATCCGACTCCCACTCCACTCCCACTCTACTCGACTCCCACCCCATTCGACTCCCACTCCATTCAACCTACTCCACTCGACCTTAACTATCACTCCACTCCTACTCCACTCGACTCCCACCCCATTCGACTCCCACCTCATTCGACTCCTACTCCACTGGACCTCGACTCTCACTCCACTCCCACTCTACTCGACTCTCACCCCATTCGATTCCCACTTCACTCGACTCCCACTCCACTCGACCTCGACAACCCACTCCACTCGACCTCGACTCCCACTCCACTCGACCTCGACTCCCACTCCACTCGACCTTGACTACCACTTCACTCACTCCCAATCAACTCGATCTTTACTCCCACTCCACTCGACCTCGACTTCCACTCTACTCGACCTCGACTCCCACTCCAGTTCACTCCCACTCCTCTCGACCCTCTTCACTCGACCTCGACTCCCACTCCACTTGACCTCGACTCCCACTCCACTTGACCTCGACTCCCACTCCACTCGACTCCCACTCCACTCGACTCCCACTCCACTCGACTCCCACTCCACTCGACTCCCACTTCCGTCGACCTCGACTCTCGTTCCACTCGACCTCGACTCCCACTCCACTCGACTTCCACTCCACTCGACTTTCACTCCACTCGACTCCCACTTGCCTTGACTCCCACTCTATCCGACTCCCACTCCACTTGACTTCGACTCTCACTCGACTCCCACTCCACTCGACTCCCACTCCACTCGACTCCCACTCCACTCGACTCCCACTCCTCTCAACTCCCACTTCACTCGACCTCGACTCCCACTCCACTCGACCTCGACTCCCACTCTACTCGACATCGGCTACCACTCCACTCAACTCCCACTCCACTCGACCTCCACTCCCACTCCACTCGACCTCCACCCTCACTCCACTCGACCTCCACTCCCACTCCATTCGACCTCAACTCTCATTCCACTCAAACCTCGACTCTCACACCACTCGATGTCAACTCCCACACCACTCGACTCTCACTCCACTCGACCTTGATTCCCACTCCACTCAAACCTCGACTCTCACACCACTAGACTCTCACTCCACTCGACCTCAACTTCCACTCCATTCGACTCCTACTCCACTCGACTCTCACCCCACTCGACCTTGACTCCCACATCACTTGACCTCGACTTCCTCTCCACTCGACTCCAACTCCACTCACCCCAATCGACCTCGACTCCCACATCACTTGACCTCGACTTCCACTCCACTCGTCTTCCACTCCACTCGACTCTCAATCCACTTGACCTCGACTCCCACTCCACTCCACTCCAATTCCACTCAACTTCTGCTCCAATCGACTCTCACTCCACTCCACTCCCACTCCACTCAACTCTCAATCCACTCGACCTCGACTCCCACTCCACTCCTCTCCCACTCCACTCGACTTCAGCTCCACTCGATCCCCTTACTCTCTACTCGACCCCGACTCCCACTCCACTCCCTCTCCACTCCACTCCACTCGACTCCCACTCCACTCGACTCCCACTCCACTCGACCTTGATTCCCACTCCACTCGACCTCAACTCCCACTCCACTCGACCTCGACTCCCACTCCACTCGACACCCACTCCACTCGACTTCTGCTCCACTCGACTCCCACTCGACTCCCACTCCACTCGACCTCGATTCCCACTCCACTTGACCTCGACTCTCACTCCACTCCCACTCCACTCGACCTCGATTCCCACTCCACTCCCACTTCATTCGACCTCGATTCCCACTCCACTTGACCTCGACTATCACTCCACTCCCACTCCAATCGAATCCCACTCCACTCGACCTCGACTCCCACTCCACTCGACTCCCACTCGCCTTGACTACCACTCTACCCGACTCTCACTCCACGCGACCTCGACTCCGACTCCACTTGTCTCCCACTCGCCTCGACTTCCACTCCACCAGACTCCCACTCCGTCCCACTCCACTCGACCTCCACTCCCACATCTCGCGACCTCGACCCCGACTCCACTCATCTCCCACTCCACTCGACGACCTCGATTCCCACTCCATTCGACTCCCACTCCACTCTACCCCCACTCGCCTTGACTCCCACTCTATCCGACTCCCACTCCACTTGACCTCGACTCTCACTCCACTCCCACTCCACTCGACTTCCACTCCACCCATCTCCCACTTCACTCGACCTCGATTCCCACTCCATTCGACCCCCACTCCACTCGACTCCCACTCGCCTTGACTTCCACTCTATCCGACTCCCACTCCACTTGACCTCGACTCTCACTCCACTCCCACTCCACTCGACTCCCACTCGCCTTGACTCCCACTCTATCCGACTCCCACTCCACTCGACCCCCACCCCATTCGACCCCCACTCGCCTTGACTCCCATTCTATCCGACTCCCACTCCACTCCCACTCTACTCGACTCCCACCCCATTCGACTCCCACTCCATTCGACTCCTACTCCACTCGACCTCAACTATCACTCCACTCCTACTCCACTCGACTCCCACCCCATTCGACTCCCACCCCATTCGACTCCTACTCCACTGGACCTCGACTCTCACTCCACTCCCACTCTACTCGACTCTCACCCCATTTGATTCCCACTTCACTCGACTCTCACTCCATTCCACCTTGATTCCCACTTCACTCACTCCCACTCCACTCGATCTTGACTCCCACTCCACTCGACTCTCACCCTATTCGATTCCCACTTCACTCGACTCCCACTCCACTCGACCTCGACTCCCACTCCACTCGACCTCGACTCCCACTCCACTCGACCTCGACTCCCACTTCACTCGACCTTGACTACCACTTCACTCACTTACAATCAACTCGATCTTGACTCCCACTCCACTCGACCTCGACTTCCGCTCTACTCGACCTCTACTCCCACTCCAGTTCACTCCCACTCCTCTCGACCCTCTTCACTCGACCTCGACTCCCACTCCACTCGACTTCCACTCCACTCGACTTTCACTGCACTCGACTCCCACTTGCCTTGACTCCCACTCTATCCGACTCCCACTCCACTTGACTTCGACTCTCACTCCACTCCCACTCCACTCGACTCCCACTCCACTAGACTTTCACTCCACTCGACTCCCACTCCACTCGACTCCCACTCCACTCGACTCCCACTCCACTCGACTCCCACTCCACTCGACTCCCACTCCACTCGACTCCAACTCCACTTCCACTCACCCACACATACATCATATTACTCACATCATTCATATCAATCCAATCAATCATACCAATCGATTCAATCACTCCAATCATTCCTATAATCCAAGCAATCATATCAATCCAATCAATCATATCAATCCATTCAATTCTATCAATCCACTCAATTTCATTGTACATGTCAAGTCAAGCACTTGTTCGTTTGTGAATACTTTGAAATTTGTATAAGTTGTAAGAGGACTCAAAAGCACTTACTTGTTATGTGGCCTCATAGATTTACTCAGATACTACTCTCAGTTAATGAATACAATTTACTGCAACGTTGCCATGGGAAATATTGAATGTACCTGTACACCCGATTAGTTAGAACGGTTATACAGACCACAGCGCTATCTCTACGTAAGTGTGCGGGATAAGACTAAACGCGACTTGCACACTTTGTGCAAATCAGTATCAACTGATGCTCGTCTAATTACGTATGGGCGTCGTGTAGCCCAACACTTTTAAAACACCTTGTTAATTTACTGTTAATGGAAATGTTCTGATGCGACTGTGACGTTAAAATTTGGGACCAGGTAACCCTGTCTCTATGTGCATGTGTTTGAATGTGCTGGAGGACCCTTGGAGCGCTACAAAGAATGCCTTGTAACATCCTTGAAGGCTTGTGTGTGTGTGTGTGTGTGTGTGTGTGTGTGTGTGACCCTGACAGCTAAATGAGAAGAACCGGTCACCGACCGTCCTGGAGAGCTGTTGCAGAAGTTAGAACCCTACGTGGGTCGTGCCTGCTAGTGTGGAGAGTTGACCCCCTCTGGGGGCGGACTGCAGGTGGTCAGCCGAAATTAATGAAGTGAAGAGAGACAGAGAGAAGGACTTGATAATCAAAACAATAGGAGAGGGAGTCTAATTAGACGAAGGAGAGGACAGGGAAGGGGCCAGAGTAACAAGATACCCATCGGAAACTCCTGCTCTGAGAGATTCCCAGGGCTTCAATGGATGGCTGCTGACAGTCTGTGATACCAAGGGAATGTGGAGTTTGGATGTAGCGAGGGAGGGACGGACCGGTCAACCAGTTTGGCTCTGGATCTCAGACAAGCGAGACCTATGCCACTCCCGGTCACCAGAGGCGAAGCGACCCTTCCCACCAATTTGATGTTTCCCAAGTTTCAATAAGGAGAATCTCCCACCGTGCCCTCATCAACAAGTCTGCCATCATCAACAAGTCGGATGAGTAGACTGACACCTATCCTCTCTCTGTCATCAGTACCCTGCGTATATGAAGTGAACTTTGGAAATAGGAACTGAACTTTTCATAATGAACCCCTCTCCCTAGTGGTGAACATTAACAAGAAGTGAAACTTCAAGGACTGAATCTTTTCTTTATTTTGTGGTTGCAACCATATAATTAAATGAATCAATTAATTCATTGTGTTTAATCCTTGGAAACTGGCATGGTTATTAGCCATTAGTATTGCTACAGTTACTTTGTTTATCTTGAATAGCTACATTAGAGGAATAAGTCTGTTCATGATAACCTTTGTTTGCTAGTGATTTGTGCATGGCATGAGGCATGTACAAAAATGCTGAGCCAAGTGAATTATCAAGGTTCTTGAGCCGTTCCGAATCCAGGAAGAAAATTTAGATCATGCCCCTAAATTTAGAAAATCAAGGGGACGGCTATGTAACAAGAGCAAACACTAATATGAGACTGTGAAACGTTTCAAAATCAAAGATTGGTCACTCTTGACAACGAAGAACGCCTGCGAAAATGGTGTACAGCTTTGCCGTTTTATACGTAGTTAGCCCAAGTCTGTCCTCGTTGCCACAGGCGCTGAGCAACCGAGTTCGGGTGCCATCCCCGGCGTCACAGGCGTCTGGGTCGACATGAAGAGAGAACTTTGTCATGCCGTGCTTGTGTGTTTGTGGGTGTCTTCAATATGAACTTGAACGTGCATGCCCCTGCACTGCTTTCTGGTCTACTGCAGGCCCCTGTGCCAACTGCCAGTCCAGATCCGTGGTCCTGCCCCAGTTACCCCCCCTGACAACCCACGCCTCCCTCAGCGTGGGCAACGCCAGCATCGCAGACTGCACCTTCCTGTGTCTCCGCCTCGGCCAGTGTCTCGGCTTCTACTTCCGCCCTGTGGTCGGCGGTTCTCCGACCTGCACCCTGCTGGTGCCCCGACCCCCCGGGGCCCCCGTGGAAGCAGGACTTCCGGGCCCCGTGATCTACTTGGAGATGACGTGCTGATGGAACGCCTTCCCGAGGACCTTACCTACTGCTCCCGGCCTCATGACGCACATGACTTCAATCCAGCTCTTATTCACACGTGACCTGATTGAGTGCAGTGTTCCAGTCTGTTTGCTCAAGTCACAGTCTTGCTGCATTTATCTTGGTAACATCATGAGACCATGTGGCATTTGTAGTCGCGTATCAGATATGTTTAACACCGCTAAGAGCCACGTTGTCTATGTGCAAAGTTCTTAGGGTTTTGTCAGATAACCCTGGGAGGGGGAGGGGGAGGACAGGGATGGGAATGTTGATAGAAATGAAAGAGTGTTTGACAATGGAGACTTATCGGAAGCATCCTAGTTGAGCCGTTCTCTCGGAAGCCTTGAAGCTCGAGCTGCCAGTCCGAATATGGCGGGTCTTCTGCAAACCCTCTTCTCGGTATTTCACGATTAACATTGACGGACATTCTGATAAATAAATGCTCCAACAGAAAGTTATTGAAGCATTTGTGTTTGTGCGAGTACTGACATTAGTTATCAAATAGTCTGAGATGCAGAAACGAAAAAGTTATTCTGCACGAGAAGAATGCTTTCATACCAGAAATGGGAGACGAAATGTGCATGTGGAAAGGAGGTACGACAACGGCTGTCTCCAAACACACACACACACAGACACAAACACAGGCACAAACACACACACACACACACAGACACACACACACAGACACAAATACACACACACACATACAAATGCACACACACAGACGCACACGCACCCACGCGCGCACGCACACACACACACACACACACAATCACACAAACACAGGCACACACACACTCACATACACATGGACACAAACACACATATACATGGACACATACACACAAACACACACATAGACACACACACATACGCACACATACATACACACATACACATAGATACATACACACACACATACACACACATACACACACATACACATAGATACATACACACACACGCGCGCACACACACACACACACACACACACACACACACACACACACACACACACACACGCAGGTACTGTCATGACTCTTCAGGGATGAAATAACTGGTTCGTCTAGGGCATGAAATTGTTAGATTTCCAAGTGTGATTCGATTGTCAAAACAACTTTATATGTGTTCGCAACCTTTGCAAATGATAGAAAAAAGGGAAATTGTGGTAGTACTGAAATATATCAATTATCAAGAATGAATAATCATGTTTAATCTAAAATAAACCTGTATGACATCTGAAAATAAATACAATTATCGGGGAATTGGATACACAAAACAATTCCAGAAATGGAACCATGATGGGAGTATATCAGGAAGAACTGTTCACTGTTTCATCACGAGGCTTCACCACAGCAAACTAGTTTCAAGGCATGGCTGGTTTTCTAATAACTACATTTATTTGAGGCCTGGCTGGCTTCTATATTCTTAAGTGTCCATTATTGAACACATGCATAAACATTGAAGTCATAACAGTAGTAGTATGAAAGTTCATCATCTGACAACTCACATGGAAAACAGGGAGAAAGGATCATTTTAATGTACACACGAGTAAATCCGTCACCTTGATTCCATTTCGACGTTGGTAAAGCTCTGTGAATGGTAAACTAACGTGAAGCAGGCGCTTGTAGGCAAAACACGCCTAGCCAGATATCTCAATTTTCTGGCATAGCCTTCAGTGAAGTTCACCATAGTCATCCATTCACTGCAGGTGATGTGGCGTTTTCCTTGCTTGACTAAATCAAAGGCTTTGTTGAGTACGTCCCCTACTATGAGTGATCTTCCACTTCGCTACTCAGATTTTAATACTCCAGATGCAATCTTGAGCCGAGGCTCCATAGTACCAAGATCTGAAGTGTCGCATTCAGTGCTTGCAAATATCGAATCATCTCACGGTGGTATTTTATAAGATTATCAATGCTTTTCATGCCTGGTTCAGTGAAGGGATGATTATCCATGTCAGAGCCGTCCATATTTTCAAAGCTCATCTTTCCAAAACGTTCAAATTTAAGTATTAGATGAATACTCCGATCGTTTGCAAGTCTACAGAAAAGTAAACAAAAAGGGAGGTAACTCCGCAACCGGAAATGGTTTCCGGATCAAATGTTCTTATGTAAATAAGCGTTTATGAGTTGTGTAATATTTTGTTAATGTCATAAACATGTAGCATCTGTGTTAAAGAAGTTCTTTTGCAGCTAATTCGGCTAGTTCTGATATTAAGAGGCCTGTTAGGTGGCATGTTTGATACAGTACGATAAACATGCTAACCCACATAGCATGTTGCATGGCTTTGGGGGTCTAGCGCACGGCTCCCCAAGCTGTTGCCCCGGGTTCGATTCTCGGTCAGAGCTGTCTTGCAAATGCAAGAGGTCCTTTGCGTGAGAAAATTCTCAAGGAAAGGGGCGCCACATGCCATGTGTAATTGCATATTGTTGTTGCCATAACTACTAAAAGCCTCTAAAAGCATCCTGAACCTATTAATATGCAAATTCTGGCTCTCATGCAAGAAATTTCTTCTCGAGCAATGTGCATATTAACAGCACAGGCTCTTTGGAGACTGTTTCTGTTGTACTGCATGTCTCCTGCAGATAATTCTTGGGTGTGGAGGGAAATAGCGACTTCCCACATTTTTGTCAGGGTTCTATTCTTGGGTGTTGGAGGTAAATAGTCACAAAAACCTTTGAAAACCTTTAAAATCCCAGTAAACGCATCGAACTCCTCGCTCCTCCCAGAGTGGCGTCATAAAAGGTGATCAGTCAGCCAATTAAATTTAAAAAGTGAACAGTCAGCTAATTAAAAGTGTTAATTAATAAGCTCGTACCACCAAGTCATTCTACTTTGGCCTGGCAAGGGTCTTTGCGCCATTGTCGATGTGCGCAGCGGACGTCGTGTTGCCCCTAGCAACGGCAACAAACGCAGCGCCTCGCGCACGCCGCATGTTTGTCCTGCAGCAGCGCGTGGGTCGATGGCGATAAGCCCCTGCCTGCCACAACAGTATGGCATTCACTGCAAACAGTGCGTCTTGAGAACCACCAGCTCTACACAACATGCACGGGCTCCCACACCCGCCTTCCCCCAAAACCACCTCCCTCTCCCTCTCGGCGTACCCAATATGCGCCACCCGCATTGGCCACAGCGAGGCGTCTGGCTCGAGAAAACTGCAGTTGTTTTAAACCGGTAGCCCAGGAGCAACAGTGAGTAAGCTCAGGCGGCGGTACTTTTGACAACAGCACTGGTCCAAGACACCTCGGTCCTGGAGGAAAATCGAATTTCACAGGACCAGAATCGATGGAAAGCGTCTGTCTGTCTGTCTGTCAGTCATGTCTTGCGCAGTTCCTCCAAAGTCAACACTGCCACTTCTATGCCAGCGGATGACGTCACTCCCACCTGTGTCGTCCTGTGTGTAGTTTGTGTGTCTTTCCTTACAGTTGGTTCGTCCTGTGTGTACTGCGTGTGTCTTTCCTGTTACCTGTGTTCTTTTGAGTGTAGTATTTCTTTCCTGTCACCTGTGTTGTCCTGTGTGTGGCCTGTATGTCTTTTCTGTCACTTGTGCAGTTCTGAGTGTGGTCTGTAGGATCTTCCTGTCGTTTACGTCGTCCTGTAGGTAGTATGTGTAGTCTGTGTCCTTTCTGTCACCTGTGTAGTTATGTGTGTAGTCTGTGTCCTCGCTGTCACCTGTGTAGTTCAGTGTGCAGTCTGTGTGTCATTCCTGTTACCTATGTAGTTATGTGTGTAGTATGTGTGTCCTCTCTGTCACCTGTGTGCAGTCTGTGTGTCCTTCCTGTCATCTGTGTAGTCCTTTTTGTAGTGTGTGTGTCTTTTCTGTCACCTGTATAGTTATGTGTGAAGTATGTGTGTCTTCCCTCTCACCTGTGTAGTTATGTGTGTAGTGTGTGTGTGTGTCATCATGTCATTTGTGTCGTCGTGAGTGTAATGTGTGTGTGTGTCCTCATGTCACCTGTGTATTCCTGTGTGTGGTCTGTGTGTCTTTCATGTCACCTGTGTAAGTCTGTGTCTTTCCTGTAATTTATATTCCGTGTGTTAAATAAGTATCTTTTCTGTCACCTGTGCAGTGATGTGTGTAGTGTGTGTCTTTAATGCCACATGTGTTCTGTGTGTAATGTGTGTGTCTTTCCTGTCACCTATATTCCGTGTGTGATGTGTGTGTCTTTCCTGTCACATGTGTAGTTCTGTGTGTAGTATATTTCTTTCCTGTCACGTGTGTTCTGTGTGAAGTCCGTTTGGTTTTACAATCTTCTTTTTCCTACCTGTAGAAAAATCGCTTCGTATAATGTGGACGAATTACTATGCACCAGTGCAATCCAGGTAGTGGTGCATACACACATGTACCCATATTACCTACAAGTAGGTCTACGATACGTAGCTAGTGATGCATACACACATGTACGCGTATTACCTACAAGTAGGACTACGGTACTTAGCAAGTAGTGCATACACACATGTACGCGTATTACCTACAAGTAGGACTACGATACGTAGCTAGTGGTGCATACACACATGTACGCTTATTACCTACATGTAGGACTCCAATACATAGCTAGTGGTGCATACACACATGTATGCGTATTACCTACATGTAGGACTACGATACGTAGCTAGTGGTGCATACACACATGTACGCGTATTACCTACATGTAGGACTACGATACATAGCTAGTGGTGCATACACACATGTACCCGTATTACCTAGAAGTAGAACTACAATACGTAGCTAGTGGTGCATACACACATGTATGCGTATTACCTACATGTAGGACTACGATACATAGCTTGTGGTGCATACACACATGTACGCGTATTATCTACAAGTAGGACTACGATACGTAGCTAGTGGTGCATACACACATGTATGCGTATTGCCTACACGTAGGACTACGATACATAGCTAGTGGTGCATACACACATGTATGCGTATTGCCTGCATGTAGGACTACGATACATAGCTAGAGGTGCATACACACATGTACACGTATTACCTACATGTAGGACTACGATACATAGCTAGTGTTGCATACACACATGTACGTGTATTACCTACCAGTAGGACTACGATACATAGCTAGTGGTGCATACACACATGTACGCGTATTACCTACATGTAGGACTCCGATACATAGCTAGTGGTGCATACACACATGTACGCGTATTACCTACATGGAGGACTACGATACATAGCTAGTGGTGCATACACACATGAACGCGTATTACCTACATGTAGGACTACGATACATAGCTAGTGGTGCATACACACATGTACGCGTATTACCTACATGTAGGACTACGATACATAGCTAGTGGTGCATACACACATGTACGCGTATTACCTACATGTAGGACTACGACACATAGCTAGTGGTGCATACACACATGTACGCGTATTACCTACATGTAGGACTACGACACAAAGCTAGTGGTGCATACACACATGTACGCGTATTACCTACATGTAGGACTACGATACGTAGTTAGTGGTGCATACACACATGTACGCGTATTACCTACATGTAGGACTACGACACATAGCTAGTGGTGCATACACACATGTACGCGTATTGCCTACAAGTAGGACTACGATACGTAGTTAGTGGTGCATACACACATGTACGCGTATTACCTACATGTAGGACTACGATACGTAGCTAGTGATGCATACACACATGTACCCGTATTACCTACAAGTAGGACTACGGTACGTAGCAAGCGGTGCATACACGCACGTATTCGTATTACCTACACGTAAGACTATGATACATAGCTAGTGGTGCATACACACACGTATCCGTATTACTTACATGTAGGACCAGAATACATAGACAGCAGTGCATATACACAAGTAACCGTATTACCTACAAGGAGGACTATGATACGTAGCTAGTGGTGCATATATACACCCGTATTACCTACAGGTAGAAATACGATAGGTAGCTAGTAGTACATACACACACGTGCCCGTATTACCTACAAGTAAGACTGCGGTACGTAACTGGTGGTGCAGGCAGGCATGCCCTTCGATGTACGACTACGGAACACAGGTAGTGGGGCATACATAAAATTACCCGTATTACATACAAGAGGGACTACACAAAACGTTACCCACATTATCTACAAGGAAGACTGCTGAATGCCAGGGAACGGCAGCAGATACTGGCTGCACACGCAATCGGCGACGCGGTATAAAACCAAGTGCTGTAGGAACCTAAGGGGAATTAATGAGGCAAAAATTTATGCGAAGACAAGAAGAGTTACCCCCATTGTTCACTCGTACTTTGTGTTTTGTTTGTTTTGTTTGTTTTCTTTTATTTAGTTTAGTTTAGTTCAGTTCAGTTCAGTTCAGTTCAGTCTTGACTTGCCTTGCCTTGCCTTGCCTTGCCTTGCCTTGCCTTGCCTTGCCTTGCCTTGCCTTGCCTTGCCTTGCCTTGCCTTGCCTTGCCTTGCCTTGCCTTGCCTTGCCTTGCCTTGCCTTGCCTTGCCTTGCCTTGCCCTGCCCTGCCTTGCCTTGCCTTGCCTTGCCTTGCCTTGCCTTGCCTTGCCTTGCCTTGCCTTGCCTTGCCTTGCCTTGCCTTGCCTTGCATTGCCTTGCATTGCCTTGTCTTGTCTTGTCAAAATATTTAAATTCAGATTCTTCCCGTCCATGCGTGTAATTCTTTCTGTGCGTGACTGATACTTGGTGAACATCTACGATGCACCTACCCCTCTGTATGACTGCATTAGCTTTGGTTCAATGTCTACGACGTGCCAAACCAAAAAACAAAAAGTATTTACAGGAACTTCCCTCCCCTTCTAACTTATCCACACATGTCTTGTCTTGTCTCGTCTCGTCTCGTCCTGTCTTTTCTTGCTTTGCCTTGCCTTGTTTTCATTTGTTTTCGTTTGCAATGTTGTTTTGTTTTGTTTTGTTTTATTCATTGATGTGCTGATTCAGTCCATTGTGGATTGGGGGTAAGAGTAGACTCACCGCTTCTCCATACGCGATTCGTAAACCACGATTAACCAGGGAATCCGTAACATTATCTGCGCTTTCTCTAACCAGTTTCACGGTGTTGGTAAATGACTGGCCTTACATAGCCTACTACGGCTGATGGGCCGTAAAACTCCATTCGAGCAATCGGATCAGTTCTCCGTGTGTACTGTTATGAAGCTTGTTCTTTAAATGTTATGACTGTTATGGTGATGGTTACAAACTGGAGGTGATAGTTAGGGATAACATGATTGTAAGAAGAAGAGAGAGTAGAAAGGGGGGAGGGAAAGAAAGATGGAGAAAGAAGTGGTTTGTCGTTGTCAAGTGTAAACAGTGAGAAAAGCTATAGCTTCGTTTTTTAACTGTCGTCTTTATCCCTGTTCCGAGAACCACAGTAGAAACACAACGCACAAAATAATGTCCGGGGCCAGTAGATGGTTTGTGTCCAAAAGAAAGGTGCCAATGTAAAAAAGGGGTACGGTGAGCAGTTATAGAAATCAGAGGGGGGAAAAGTATTTCAGGATTACCATGCAGTATGTCCGGGAGATGTTCTCTGACTGACCAAAGTTCTCAGTCCAATGATGCTCGAAGACCAGCCAGAGGTCACGTGATCTGTATTTGTCTATCGGCACGGTGCTGTCAGCAGAAACGAGGGAAAGTGGGGGGACGCACATTGAAGAAAGGTAGGTGTGTGTGTATCTGTCTGTCTGTCTGTCTGTCTGTCTGTCTGTCTGTCTGTCAGAGTGTCTGTCTGTCCGTGTGTCTGTGTGTCTGTCTGTCCGTGTGTCTGTGTATCTGTCTGTCCGTAGGTCTCTCTGTCTGTCTGTCCGTGTGTCTGTGTGTCTGTCTGTCCGTGTGTCTGTCTGTCCGTGTGTCTGTCAGTCCATGTGTGTCTGTTCGTGTGTTTGTCCGTGTGTCTGTCTGTCCGTGTGTCTGTCCGTGTGTCTGTCTGTCCGTGTGTCTGTACGTCTGTCCGTCTGTCTGTGTGTCTGTTTGTCTGTCCGCCCGCCCGCCCGCCCGCCCGCCTGCCTGCCTGCCTACACAAAGTAGGCACCCCAGGCCGCCCGATTGTGTCAGGGAAGGGGACCCTGTGTGAGAACTTATCCGGCTATGTAGATAAGATCCTCAAACCCCTGGTCGAGAAAACTCCCAGCTTTTGTAAAGACACCACCGACTTCCTCCACAAACTAAACACCCATGGACAAGTCCCAGCAAGGACACTTCTGGTGACTATGGGTGTTGCGTCCCTGTACACAAACATACCACACAGAGAGGGAGTCGCGGCGGTGCGATCCGCTCTACAAGAGAACAACTCCACCACCCCTGACCACATCCTGTCCATGGTCCGTTTTATTCTGGAACACAATGTGTTCACCTTCAACGGTGACACATACTTACAGAAACATGGCACAGCAATGGGAACCAAGTTCGCCCCTCAGTACGCGAACATCGTTATGCATAGGTTCGAGGAAGATTTCCTCAGAACACAAAACCTGAAACCCAGCCTGGACGTTCGGTACATAGATGATATTTTCATCATCTGGCACATTGGGGAAAAGGCCCTTGAGGACTTCCACCACTCCATCAACTCCTTCTTTCCGACCATCCGACTCGAGATGAACTACTCTTCTCAGTCGGTCACATTCCTTGACACACGAGTATCAATAAGAGAAGGTGATCTCGCCCCCTCCCTGTATCGCAAGGCAACCGATACCGGCCAAATGCTCCACTCCACCGGCTTCCATCAGAGACACACCAAGGAAGCCATCCCATATGGACAAGCCCTGCGGATCCATCGGATTTGCTCAGACCCTATCGACCGAGACGCCCATCTACAAGATCTGGAGGTCACACTCCTTCGTGGCGGTTACTGCAGGGAATCCATCCGCAGACAGTTCCGCAGGGCGATTTCCAATGAACGCACAGACCTACTAACCTGTCGAAGGAGAGACACTGAGGCCAGCCGAGTCCCTTTCGTCACGCAGTATTTCACTGGCGCTGAGAAACTACACCGGGAACTCGGACACCTCCAACACCTCATCTGCCAAGACCAATACCTCTCGGAGGTACTTCCTGAGCCACCCATGGTAGCCTTCTGCCAACCACCCAAATTGAAAAGTAGAGTAGTCCTCAGCCAGCTCCCCGACTCTACGGAGGATGCGGTACTACCTTGCAAAGCTGCCAGATGCTCGACCTGCGCCATCCTCTGCACCGAGACGACCACGTGACACACCAAGTAAGGAGCCGGTACTCGTGCTCCTCCAGCCACGTGCTCTACCTCATCCGTTGCCGCAGAGGACGCTGGGACGCATGGTATATCGGGGAAACTAGCTAACAGCTCCGCCAGCGCATGAACAGCCATCGCGCAACCATCAGGAACCGCTCCCCTCTGCCTGTGGCCGAACACTTTAGTCTCCCGGGCCACGCCACCTCTGACATGCTCGTCAGTGTACTGAGAGGTGAACTGACAGACCTACAGTGACGCAGAGTGGCTGAGCTCACACTCATATCGAAATTCCAAACCCACGAGAACGGCCTCAATAGGGACATGAGATTCTTGAGTCACTATCGATGAAGCTGTCCCCGCACGCACTTTTAGTGTGGACCCTGCTGTGGCCGCTCCCCCCGTGTTGTTTGTGCAAAATTCTCCTTCCGGCCTCCCTCACTGAACTGTCCTCACTGCCTCACCGCCCTGCACGTGATTCACCTGCCCCTGTCACTATATATTTCTATTCCGTAGGCAGCCTTGTCACTTTGGCCTGACGAAGAAGCTGTGACTTCGAAAGTTCGCCGTAAGAGATCCAAGCACCGCTGCACGTCCCTGCCAACCCGCTACCTCTCCATCTCGTAGCGGGAACTCTTCCCTTATCGGCTGCAGAACCACCCCCAAACGGCCCTTTTCATGGCCCCATCGGCTCAAGAAAGAACTTTTTCGGATGCATGTCATTTATTCTTTCAGTAACTATACAACCGACCCCGGCACTAAAATATCTCCATTGTCTGTCTGCATACTCACAGACACACACAGTGCATTTCTGTTAACTTTGGTCCGACTGTGGCACGGCAGTCGCTCAGCGAATAAAGGTAAACCGCATACACCTCTAGCGGTGAATAATCACCAATTTGACCGTGTTACCTCCCTTAGACTTTAGTTTGTCATGCGCACATTCAAGTGCATATGATTGATTGGCTGGCTGACTGACATCGATGGATGGACGCACGGACTGAATAATTGATTGACTGCCTGCTTGCTTGGCTGGGACTGGCTGGCTGGTTGGTTAATGGCCGGAGACGCTTGTCGTCACTTCCGGAGGGGCCAAATTAAAAATCACAATAGCCGCCATCTTTGAAGGGTGAAAACTAGAAATGACATTGTAAAAGACGCATGTGTCAGTTCATTTTGATTAATAAAGATTTATCAATGATGGTTAAAAAAAATTCCTTCAAACCAGACAGTTTAATTACAACTACACACACACACACACATATATATATATATATATATATATATATATATATATATACCTTTTTTTTAACCCCACCATGACCTGACCCCGGCTCACATCTAACCCCATACCAAGTTTCAAGTCAATGGGAACTCCTGTGTTTCAGGCGGCTTCGCCGCCTTCGACACAGTCGTCCATTGTTTCCTCAGCCGCCATTTTGTTTTTCTCGTGACGTAACCATGGTAACCAAACAATTTGTTCACAGATCTTCATCATTTGACTTTACGTACCCACACACCAAATTTCGGTCAAATCGGAGGACTTTGAGTTTTTGAATATATATATATATATATATATATATATATATATATATATATATATATATATATATATATATATTTATTCAAAAATACTGATGATGGATAAATTATTCCTCCAGGTTTACTGGAGGTCCTACAGACTTTATCTGTCTGTCTGTGTGTGTGTGTCTCTCTGTCTGCCCCGACTTAACGGCTGATATCTCAAAAACTACTAGACGGATTTCCTTGACATTTTGCACACGTACTGGAAGTTAGGTCCGATTGAATGTATCAAATTTTCAGAATCAAGATTTGAAAAGAAAATGAATTTTCTAGGTCGCAAATTCGAAAGCATCCCCCTAAAATGTCAATTGACGGAATGGCGAAATGCAAAATGTGAGACGTGATCATTTGACGTCAAATAACGTGACGTAATTTTATCTGTGTGTCTGTCTGTCAGTCCCGACTTAATGACTGATGTCTCAAAAACTACTGGACGGATTTCCTTGACATTTTGCATACTTACTGGAAGTTAGGTCCGATTAAATGTATAAAATGTTCAGAATCAAGGTTTGAAAAGAAAGTGATTTTTTAGGTCGTAAACTCGAAACACCCCCCCCCCCCCCCCCCACCTCAAATGTCAGTTGACGGAATGGCGAAATGCGTGGCCTAATGGCAGTGAATCGATATTAAACTTGGCAGAAATAGACCTTGAATATCCTAAAATGTACAAGACCACTCAAATTTCATGAACTATCATCCAGTTTTCTACAATTTACAGTGCAAAATACGAACCAAGGGGGTTTAAGGAAAAGAAAGTTATAAATCCTTTACAAACACTCAGTCATATCAGTTCTCCAATGGCACATCTGGTAGAGCATTGGACTCTTGGTCATGCGTGACCAGGTTTGATTCTGCGCTGAAACTTTTCTCTCTCTCTTTTTTCGAGAGGTTGTGGGTTCGAACACGACCTGGTTTTTGGTGTGTTTTTTGTGTGTGTTTTTTCACCCTCTTTTCTCGAGAGGTTGTGGGTTCGAACCCGATCTTTTTTCTTCTGACATCGATGGATGGACGCACGGACTGAATAATTGATTGACTGCCTGCTTGCTTGGCTGGGACTGGCTGGCTGGCTGGCTGGCTGGTTGGTTAATGGCCGGAGACGCTTGTCGTCACTTCCGGAGGGGCCAAATTAAAAATCACAATAGCCGCCATCTTTGAAGGGTGAAAACTAGAAATGACATTGTAAAAGACGCATGTGTCAGTTCATTTTGATTAATAAAGATTTATCAATGATGGTTAAAAAAAATTCCTTCAAACCAGACAGTTTAATTACAACTACACACACACACACACACACACACACACATATATATATATATATATATATATATATATATATATATATACCTTTTTTTAACCCCACCATGACCTGACCCCGGCTCACATCTAACCCCATACCAAGTTTCAAGTCAATGGGAACTCCTGTGTTTCAGGCGGCTTCGCCGCCTTCGACACAGTCGTCCATTGTTTCCCCAGCCGCCATTTTGTTTTTCTCGTGACGTAACCATGGTAACCAAACAATTTGTTCACAGATCTTCATCATTTGACTTTACGTACCCACACACCAAATTTCTGTCAAATCGGAGGACTTTGAGTTTTTGAATATATATATATATTTATATATATATATATATATATATATATATATATATATATATATTCAAAAATACTGATGATGGATAAATTATTCCTCCAGGTTTACTGGAAGTCCTACAGACTTTATCTGTCTGTCTGTGTGTGTGTGTCTCTCTGTCTGCCCCGACTTAACAGCTGATATCTCAAAAACTACTAGACGGATTTCCTTGACATTTTGCACACGTACTGGAAGTTAGGTCCGATTGAATGTATCAAATTTTCAGAATCAAGATTTGAAAAGAAAATGATTTTTCTAGGTCGCAAATTCGAAAGCATCCCCCTAAAATGTCAATTGACGGAATGGCGAAATGCAAAATGTGAGACGTGATCATTTGACGTCGAATAACGTGACGTACTTTTATATGTGTGTCTGTCTGTCAGTCCCGACTTAATGACTGATATCTCAAAAACTACTGGACGGATTTCCTTGACATTTTGCATACTTACTGGAAGTTAGGTCCGATTAAATGTATAAAATGTTCAGAATCAAGGTTTGAAAAGAAAGTGATTTTTAGGTCGTAAACTCGAAACACCCCCCCCCCACCTCAAATGTCAGTTGACGGAATGGCGAAATGCGTGGCCTAATGGCAGTGAATCGATATTAAACTTGGCAGAAATAGACCTTGAATATCCTAAAATGTACAAGACCACTCAAATTTCATGAACTATCATCCATTTTTCTACAATTTACAGTGCAAAATACGAACCAAGGGGGTTTAAGGAAAAGAACGTTATAAATCCTTTACAAACACTCAGTCATATCAGTTCTCCAATGGCACATCTGGTAGAGCATTGGACTCTTGGTCATGCGTGACCAGGTTTGATTCTGCGCTGAAACTTTTCTCTCTCTCTTTTTTCGAGAGGTTGTGGGTTCGAACCCGACCTGGTTTTTGTGTGTTTTTTGTGTGTGTTTTTTCACCCTCTTTTCTCGAGAGGTTGTGGGTTCGAACCCGATCTTTTTTCTTTCTTTTTTTAACGCCAAAACCTGGAGGTTCAGCGCCAGCAGTTTGTATATTTTTATAGTTGTTCACAGACCTGAAAACTGTTTGTAAACAATACAATCAAAGTGTGATGAATAACAAAACCTGTCGGCGACTAGAGTCACAACTACGTTTTTCAATCAGCAGTGCCTACACGCGACCGCGTTCGCTTAGCCGATAGCGGTTTCAAAGGGCGCGTTTGTTGGGCCCAAAATCTCGCAATTCTCCCTGAATGGCTAGCCGAGGGCAAGTGAGACGCTCCTACAGCTAGAAAAACGGTCAATTAACTTGCAAGGCGGAAGAACATGGCTGCGTCCTGGCGCCAGAGTCGGTGAAGAAGTTGCCGATAGACGAAATAACTGACGATTCAGATATTAGTTTTTCACTTCATAGAACACACCATGGTGTCATATTGAATGGCACGGGAACTTTCAACCCGGGTCCAACTGTAGACAATTTTGTCAAAAATGTTAGGCCTCGATTCATTTCGATAAATTCAATGGACATCATTCATAGAGCATACGTATACGGTGTTGCGTGTTTGCAAGCGATTAAAACAATTTCGGCAGTGTATGTCGAGAAATAACCTATACACCTACTCCTCAAGATATACAAATGAACACTCGAACAGCGAATACTTCTGTGTACGTACACTTTTCCATTCTCGGACCCTGAGAAGCACATTACTGGCACTGTTATCTCCGAACACCAGCCCAACTCACACTGTCTCCGCCATTTTGGCTCATCTGGGTCACTGCAGCGGGAAGCACCGAGGGAGCTCCGGACCTCACGGCGAGTGCGTCCTTAAGAGCGAGGAACGTAGGCAACGCCTAGCCCTCGCGATTCTCTCGAGATTTTGGGCCAAACAAACGCGCCTAAATTCCGCGCCGTTTGCTGAGAGAGGACGGCGATCGCTAGTCAGGGCCAAATCATATCATGCTAACTGCGCGGTTCGGATTCGTCATTCTCGCCACGAGAGGCAGACGAAACTGTTTATTCAGTCTAGATCTAAAGACATTTATCAGATTTCAATAGAGCTTTACATCATACATAAAATCACACACTGATCAGAATGAATACTTGCTACGATGTATGTATGTATGTATGTATGTTATCGAAAGTGAACTGGCGACAATCCCAATGGATACATTTCAGTGAGCTCTGCAGCAGACTGAAAGTTCGCCTGCAAACACGGGATAGCGGCGATTACGTGCTGTGTGCCGAGGCTGATGAGGATATAGAGGTCTGCCTCACCGACGCGACAAGTACCTACACCTTCCTCAAGAGCAAGCTGATCGGTCAGATGATTGAAGATTGGAGAGCGAAAGAGTCACAAGGCAGAATCGCACGCGCGACAGGAATTGACCACGCCCTTTCGTCATCTCATCTCACAAACCTACATCTGAACGACAAATTGACGCAGTTTGTTGTGAAGGCCAGACTACAGCTCCTCGAGTGCAACAGCCTGATGCACACATACTACCCTGCGGTCCACTCCAAAGTGTGCACAAGATGTGGATTTGCATCCGAGACAGTAAGCCATCTCCTGAATGGATGCAAAGAAAACAAAGGCACGATCCAGAAAAGACATGACAGGGTGGTGGAGATCGTGAATCGGGCTGTGCGCGAAGCCAACCCGCGCGCTGTCGTGATGACCAATCAAATTGTGACTAACTCCCCTTTCACGGGTGACCGCCTCCCATTCAGTGATGTTAATCACACAAAGCCAGACATATGTGTGATCAGCACTGCGGAAAAGATCTGCACAATCATCGAGGTGTCGATCCCATTTGACGCCTTTCTTGATGACTGTTATCAAGCCAAGTTTGACAAGTACATGCCGCTGTGCTTGGAGATACAGAAACTAGGCTTCCACTGCAGGATTTATGTGCTGGTGGTAGGGTCGCTGGGAAGCGTTCACGCCCGATTTGTCAGCGGTCTGCACCTCAGTGGCATACCCAGATGCAAGGCACGAAGCATCGCCAAATATGCCTCTGTCAGCGCGATGATTGGATCCCGCATCGCCTGGAAACAGAGATGCAGCAAAGTACTACCATGAGACTTTTCTCACAAAGGACTCGCAATACTGACAATCGCTTGCCTGTGTGGGAGGGATGTGCCTGTCGGCTGTAGGGCTTACTGATACCTCCCGGGACAACAGGCAGATTGCAACCAAACTGCCCTGTGTTAGACATCGAGACATGTCGCCAGGCTAACTTTGTGAAGCTCTTAACTGTCGATAGCCTGTCGTATCTGGGACCGATAACCATGAGACTCTCGATATCGTGCGCGATTATGGTGCTATGACGCGTCTCTTCTTGTTGGGATTTCGCGTGATGGTTTCTGCGGTCTCTTGGATGTTTCATTTTCTTGTCTATTTGATGTGATATTCTCAGTGCACCGAAGTGTGTATTTTTTCGAGAATAAAGTCAATTTGATTTTGGCTCTTATAGAGCGCCAATCTCACACCCAAAGGCATGCCCAAGGCGCTCAACACGTTCACCCTTTGAATAAAATAGTTTTTAGCTGTGACTTGAAAGTCTGTATTGAATGAGATTTCCTCAGTCTGTCTTGGATATCGTTCCAGAGTTTCGGTCCAGGATACGAGAATGCTCTTCCTCCAGATCTCTTGGTGTTGTAGCGTGGCACATGGAGTAATGACTGCGCCGAAGATCTGAGATCCCTCACCATCAGTGATCGACAGCTCACGTGCTCATGTGCGCGATCTACGAGGCAGCGCATCTCTACCGCTAAAAGCGAATGCGGTCGTGGACAGGCACTGCTGACTGAAGAACTCGGCTGCGACTCCAGTCCTTTCGTTTACATTTCGATTGTGCACGCCCCACAGCTATGGCATCGGACACTTCGCTCGATCAGCGGGTTTGGTTACAAATCGTTTTCGGGACTGCGTACAAATGATAAAAGTACAACTTATACATTATCAATATTTTCGGTAATTTTTTGTTGTAATCAAACTATCTTAATGGTTGCTACTATTTTCAGATTAACCCCCGGTGAACCCGTCTCCTGCCATTGATTGGTTGATTGATTACGACCTATTCGTTTGCCACTGTCCCTGAACACAACATGCGTGCGTTCAAGACGACCTACCGGTAACCGACCGGTAGCCGAGCAACCAATGTGCACTCTTGAACGACTCGTTATGACCGAACGGTAGCCAAGATGGCTTCCGCGATGCCTACTCATCGTCACGGATTGCGCTTCTCAACCAAATGAGTAAACCAGCAGCTGCAGACTGCTCGTTCCTTGTGGAAGCTGATGAAATACGTTAAGCTGTAGCTGTGCATGAATGCTCGGCATCGCTCGAATTGAAATATGTCAAAACGACAGTGCTGCCTTGGTGTAAGCAAGAATATTTCGATGCTCACTTCAAGGGAGATTACACAACAAACTAAGGGCTGATGTAAGATATAAGAGTTGCTTCCCTTGAAATTGTTTCGCCATCTGTCGTGGAAATGTTTGCTCACATCTTGCCCGGTAATTATTTCAGAGTAGTTATTCTTTAAAAAAAGAAAAGTACAATATCAGCCTACCTTCTTGTAACGTCTCGCATAGGCTGGGTAATAATCACAGTTCGAAAGGCGTGCCACAGCGCATATTTGTGATGACGACTTTCTTCCTTTCCCCGAAGGCAGCCATTTTGTTATACAGGCGCAAGAGCATTCCGGCGCGGTACGTACCGGTCGATACCGGTAGCCGTACCAAGTCGTTCAAGAGACGAACGGTATCAACCGGTACGTACCGGTAGGCCTCTTGAACAGGCCCATGGCGTAAGTCCACTTCAATTTCGTTCACTTCGGTTAACTGAAAACCACCTCAAGCTACATCGATTAGAGTTACCTCCCCTAGTGTACCCTCTCATCAACCTGCGTCTTCGTCATCATCATCGTCGTCGCTGTTGTTATTTATCAAGTTACCGGTACCTATTCATTATTGATGGTGATGATGTCGACGACGACGTCGACAATGATGATGTTTGATTGATGATGACTGATTGACGGATGATGATGATGATGATGATGATGATGATGATGATGATGATGGTGGTGGATGATGATAATAATAATGATATTCATCCCTTTGTAATGAAATTCTTTTAGAGGAATTTCATTCCTATAGCCACTCTGCCGCGCTTTGTGACTGATTAAACTCCTCGGTAGGATAAATGGATGGAGTTTTACGGCCTATCGGCCTTTGAAGGCTACATAAAGCCATTCTCTGCGAATTCTTATTAAAGCAAGAGTAAGAACAGTCAAGTTCGATGTCCGTCCCTATTTATTCGCCTCTTACGAATCGCGTAGGGATAAGTGGTGGGTCCATTTTTGTAACTCCCAACCCACAGGGATCGGCAGGAGAGGCAATGTGGATGAAGCCCTTTGCCCAAGGATGCAACTCCGGGATACGTGCGGTTTCCAACATCGCACCCACCAGCTGCAAGCGACTGCAAGTCGACCGTTCACATCACTCAGCCACAGGGTCCCATGCAGAGCCTCGAAGGGATATAGCTAAGAGCACTCAACTCGGCCAACTCAACGAGAGGAGCACATTTCCATCAGATTCCGAAAAGCGAAAAATATGTATTTTGAAGAGCTGCACTTTTGTTTCCCGAGGCGAGTTTGGCCACGATGACACTCGGCAATCACTGAACATCGCACGACATTCGACGTAACCCAGCCCGTCATTGCGGCGTGACGCAGACCAGAGACACTCTGCGCAGACTAACAAGCAGACGTGCATTGTAAGTGGCGAGCCAAGCGAGTATCTCGCAAGCGGGGCTAGCCATGCCGTTGTAAGGCGGCGAGTGGCTCGCGTGCCTCGCAAGACTTGGCGAGCTACTCTTTCTGCAGCTCGCGCAGCTCGCGGGCTAAAACAAAATGGCGACTACCCGCATTGGAATTCTGTTTCTCGATGGGACTGTTTTCAATTGTCGCGTTGCGACGGAGGAATGGGACAAAATATGAAAACATGTGTCCTTTCAGTATTCTTGAGTAATTTTACGTGGAATAGGAATAGGGAGGGTGTGGAATTCTACTAGTTTGTTTCAGTTGTGCTCGTTTCTTTCCGCGCTGGTTCCACATTAGTCGTCTGCTTCGGTATGGCAGCAACAATCAACACATTACATTGGTAATTTCACAGAACAGCGTTATAAATACTTGAGATTTTGTGGTTGCATTGGGGACGTTGGGGTCGATAAAATATGCAGTCATGATCTAGGTCAGAATCGCAAGAAACTCCAATAATAACACCCGTTTCAAACCAGTTCTGTCGGGCGATGCCATATTAGATAAACTCGCCTGCTGTTTGCTCGTTGTAGAGAGCATCTTGCGCTCGCCAATCTCGCTGCGAGACATCTCGCTTGGCTCGCCGACTTACAACACGCGTGAGGTTTTATTCGGTTACACCGACGTGGTGAAATTGCCTCATGAATCGATTTGACTCCCTAATGCTGGCTGCGGCGGTCATGAAAACAAAGCGTAATGCCAATACAGTGCCTCTTTTGAAGCTTCCTAAATGGTTGTTTCATTGATCCGCATTGGTGTTACGTACAGAGTTTCATGGTGTTGTGAGCACAGTAATCTGGACGAAGTTCTGTACGTAGATATTTGTGTATTTTGTGTTCTTCTGCATTTAGTTCTTGTATTCGCAAGGTGTTTGTGATGAAATGGATTCTAGGGCGAAAGCTGGTGGCAAAGGAGCAGCAGAACTGAGTGACGTCAATTCGAAGGGGTTGGAGGACGTCACAATTTGACGGACTTGAAGAAGGAGGGAGACATTAAACTGGTGATGGAGAACTAGCTTCATTTTATGGAAGTGCGGGGCGACTCTCTGTCTGCCTTGAACGTGGAGTGGTGAACAGCCACTGTGAAAAGACGATGATAGCCGTCCAACCACCAGATCGACGCCTGCATCAAATGGAGTGGTGAACAGCTACTGTGAAAACACGATGATAGTCGTCCGACCACCAGATCGACGCCTGCATCAAATGGAGTGGTGAACAGGCACTGTGAAAACACGATGACAGCCATACGACCACCAGATCGACGCCTGCATCAAATGGAGTGGTGAACAGGCACTGTGAAAACACGATGACAGCCATACGACCACCAGATCGACGCCTGCATCAAATGGAGTGTTCGTGTCCATTAGAGCGAAAGAATACAACGTAATGGGACGTAACGGGGGACTCAGGGAAGCAGCGACGACTGCTATGAATCGACTGCGTTGAAAAGGTGAAGACGTTTCTTTTTTTAATCTTCCCCTTGTTCTGGAATTGACAGTGAACCAGAGACACAATCTATCCCCTGTGTGTGGTGTTCGTCTTGTCTGGCCGAGTTGTCTGAGGGTGGTTAGAATCGCCATAGATGAGGATTAATTGAACCACAATTTTGCGAGGTCTAATTCATGTTTTGACTTTATTCTTCTGTATAATTAAATCTTGATCTTGTTATTCACTGTTTTTTTCTTTGCCTGAGTGGTGAAAGCGGGGTTGTTGTATTCTTCCTCGTCTGAGCTTTTGCCGGCAATTTGAAAGAAAAAACGGTTGTGGCAATTGGATTTATGTCAAAAGAAGAATTCACCGGAAGAACATTCAGTTAACAAAGCTTGGTTCTGCATTTGTTGTAAGGAAACTCTTCAGTTCGGGGAGGCTATGCCTAGGTTTTGCTCGTAGCGTTTGTCGTGTTTACCTTAATTGGTGTCCTCGCTGCAAAAAGAACACGAAGGACTGTGCCTGTAGGACTCGGTGGCCCCCACACGTAGATTCCCGCTGTGTCGGGTGCGAACTGCATTGTCTGTAATGACAAACGGGAGACTTCGTCACGTATTCACGGGAAGTATTGATGTGGAAACAGTCCGCCCCATTCCCCACTTCCTCCTCCTCTTCCGCTAGAGGCCCTTCCCTTGCGGCAATGTTAAGTTTCCCGACACTCACTGGGGAAGAATGTCTCTCACCGATGGCAATCCATGCAGAACACACTTCCTGCTGTTTGTTTTCTAAAGTTGGTGGGAGAGGAAGGGACGCCGTGAAGCAGACAATGAAAGATTCAGAGGGAACAGGCAGTGCATAGTCAAGTCAAGAGAATGGCTACGGAAGGTGCGTTGAATCAAGGATTCGCTGTAATATAACCCAGTGCATGTCAAATTGAAGTAGAGTAAATTCTTGATCTAAAAATCCCTCTGTCTTTTGTCAAGAAGTGATGGGCTCCATTAATATATCATATCTCTATATATATATTTTCGCTGTCTGTCTGTCTGTCTGTCTGTCTGTCTGTCTGTCTGTCTGTCTGTCTGTCTGTCTGTCTGTCTGTCTGTCTGTCTGTCTGTCTGTCTGTCTGTCTGTCTGTCTGTCTGTCTGTCTGTGTGTGTGTGTGTGTGTGTGTGTGTGTGTGTGTGTGTGTGTGTGTGTGTGTGTGTGTGTGTGTGTGTGACACTCATACGTTTCCACAGTTTTATTCCGATCGACTTGAAACTTGGTATGGGGTTAGGTGTGGACTGGGGTCAGGTCAACGTGGGGTTAAAAAAATGGTGTTGCCATGGTAACCGGAAGTGGGCACAAACAAGATGGCCGCCGAAAACTCAAAGTGCTCCGATTTGACAGAAATTTGGTGTGTGGGTAGGTAAAGTCAGATGATGAAGATCTGTGAACAAATTTTTTGGTTACAATGGTTACGTCACGAGAAAAACAAAATGGCGGCTGAGGAAACAATGGACGACTGTGTCGAAGGCGGCGAAGCCGCCTGAGACACAGGAGTTCCCATCGACTTGAAACTTGGTATGGGGTTAGATGTGAGCCGGCGTCAGGTCATGGTGGGGTTAAAAAAAAGGTGTCGCCATGGTAACCGGAAGTGGGCACAAACAAGATGGCCGCCGAAAACTCAAAGTGCTCCGATTTGACCGAAATTTGGTGTGAGGGTAAGTAAAGTCAGATGATGAAGATATGTGAACAAATTTTTCGGTTACCATGGTTACGGCACGAGAAAAACAAAATGGCGGCAGAGTAAACAATGGACGACCGTGTTGAAGGCGGCGAAGCCGCCTGAGACACAGGAGTTCCCAACGACTCAAAACTTGGTATGGGGTTAGATGTGGGCCGGGGTCAGGTCATGGTGGAGTTAAACAAAGGTGTCGCCATGGTAACCGGAAGTGGGCACAAACAAGATGGCCCCCGAAAACTCAAAGTGCTCGGATTTGACCGAAATTTTGTGTATGGGTAGGTAAAGTCAAATGATGAAGATCTGTGAACACATTTTTGGTTATGGTTACGTAATGAGAAAAACAAAATGGCGGCTGAAGAATTCGGCTTTGTATGTGGCTTTGACGCTTTGCGCATTGCCTGGCCGCGAAGCGGCTAGTCCATAATAATTGCCCAATTTGTATGACGTCATTTTCCCCATGGGAATACACAGGGTGCGACTGCTGGGAACACCCGTCCTTGGCAGACAACAGCGAGTGCTCAGCAAAACCGTCAGTCTCACGTGAGGCCCTGACGTCATGTCTGGCGTGCAAGTGTCATATCCTAGACCGTACAGTATCCTAAAACGTAGAGCGTGACCTACTTGCATATTATTAACATGACGAAATATGGGGTTTTATCGTTTTCTTTCATCTTATTACCCGATCAAATGGTACACTCCTCTAGAAATGCTTGTGTAATCACACGCAGCAAAGACACAAATCTTTGGGTCCGAGATTTCATAAAACGCTCACCGTTACAACAGGCTAATCACAGTTAAGATAACAAGAGTAGGCGGGGGAAAGTCATCTCTGCGGGGCAATGTCCAATCACAAGAGTTGGCGGGTGAACACGTTATGTTAATAGTATGCAAGTAGGTGACGCTGTACGTTTTAGGATACTCTACGGTCTAGGATATGACACAAGCAACCAGAGGCGGGTGTCCCAGAGCAGTCCTAGAGCATCAAACGCGATCCTTTCGCGTGGCCAGAGGCGCGTTTCGTTTTGAAAGATATTCTTTAACGTAAAAAAGATAAACGTCTTCAGAGATGACCGCTCACGGAGAGCGCTCGCGAAGCCTGATACTTTTCCCCTGCAGGAACCTGTCCATGCAGGGTCTCGCCGTGAGCGCTCATCTCTGAAAGTTAAAAAACAAACCCGAAAGGAAACGCGCCTCTGGTCCTGCAAGAGCTACGTTAGGATTGCGTGTGGGAAACCCGTCTGTTTTGCGCAGTCCTCCGCACAGCATCACGTGACTTAGGAGGAAGAGAGCTGTCGCTCTCAAGCTGCTCAGTCGTCAGCAACCTCGTAGCAGCGTGCAGCAGCAGCGCCTCTGGTGCCGAGAGCGCAGACGGCCATGTTCCCTCTTGGCCAGACTGCCTCCCGTTCCTCCATGACTGAGCAGGTCTTGTTGCTGTGGATGGCCTTGCTCGTGCCAGCCCTAGGTGTGTATTTCGCCTTTTTAATTCTTTGTTAGTGAAGGAGTCTTCTTCGTTTAGTTTTGTTGTTTTCATGCATTAAGAGGGAAGAAAAGTAGGGATGCCTTGTTTTCTCCACTTCAGTCAGTCATAGTCAGAGTTTGATGCTGACAGGCATGTAAAAAAACGAAATGGTACAAAAGCTCAGTATTTTGTTGTTTATTGGGATCGTATCAGCAGACAACATATTCTGGTTTTAATGTATTGGATATAATATGTTTGTCGTTCGGAATCAATATCATTGCAACGTAAATAATTAATAGATAAAAAGAACAACTATCAATCTGGTTCTGCAACCTTGTTTCAGGTCCCGTTTGCACTAAAAGAAATGACTACATAGCTGCTTGTATCTTACACAGTGTCCTACTCAATACTATATTCCCTTCATCATTCCAGCATGTTATCTCTTATTCCATGCATTTTCAATAACGTCCACCGAGTTTCCTTGACAGCCGTACCAACGGCCCTTTTTGTCTAGAAATGGTGTACACTTCTTGCGCATGGTATTTAGAAATTTAAATGTAACTGTAGAGTAACCTCCTCGAAAACCCACCAGTTTACTATCAGACCACTGGCATCAGCACAGAACATTAACCCTTAGGTGACTGTGGAGGTTAAACCTTACCCCAAAAAGCTCGTTTAGCAGCAACTACCTCGCCAGTCTTGTTTGTTTTAGATGGAAAACTTTTCTTTCGTATGTGTTAGATGATGGCGCAGGTCCAGGCTTTGGGATACTGACTTTAAGACAATATTTTAGTGAAAAGCTTTCATATCAATCACACCACGTACAGGGATATTTGTTTCAACATTTCGGCCAGAATCGAAACACTTTGCCTCCCCCCCCCCCTCTCTCTCTCTCTCTCTCTCTCTCTCTCAACTGTGCTCACGAGCACCCAGACATGGGGACGGATACGGCAACGTATCGTGCTCGCATTGGTTTGTTCTCCGCCAACGTACGACCGAAATGCCCCTGCAGAACCCACCGAGAGTATTACCCTGACGGCAGTTTCACACTACAGGTAGATGCCACTATTGCCATGGTGTTTGGAATTTTCCTGCTTCGTGGTACCGCCTGTGATGGGCCGAACGCCAGCACGTTTCGCTCATGCCGCGCCCGACTGCCTCGCTCTATAGTGAAAGCTTGTGTGCTGGGATTCACCCTGTACTCGTCTCTGCTTCTCGCCTGCGTTATGAAACCATGCCAAACTCCTACTGCAAACAACGACTTCTCTCAGCGTCTGCTTTTGAGCGGCGACATTTGTGAGAACCCCGGGCCTGGGACAAGCAATGGAACCCAGACAGACGACTGCGCTATCGCCGGAGCAGACGGACCCGACGTGGCCGACAGGTTAGAGACGCTGCGCACACAGATGTCCGAGGAAAACGAAAGACTGACCAGCATGATTTGCAACAAGTTCGACAGCCTGCATAGTGAGGTTTTATACACTAAATCTTTCATGCAGTGGCTCTGTGACCAGCAAGAGCATATGAAGAACTTAATTCAAGAGGCGGAGAAAAGATCACAGGCGCAATACCAGCATCTGATAGAGTGGAGTCAGGCATTGCAGGTTGAACAAAATGAAATAAAAGAGAAGTTAAGCCAAGTTGCGAGAGAATGTCTGGAAAATCAGAACGAGGCAGAGAAACAGCGAGAGAACATAGAACTACAGTCTATCCGAAATAACATCAGGATCTTTGGAGTTCGAGAGGAAAGACAAGAGTCCTACTGGGACTGCCTCAGCGCTGTCATACACCTACTCCGAGAAACAGTTCCTGACGTTGACTGGCATGAGCGAGACATCGTGCGTGTACAGAGACTGGGCATGCGGAACAGTCAGCCTGGACGCCCCCGTCCAATCCTGGTAACCTTCGCCACTTGGTCGGACAAACTCTCACTCCTGCAGAGAGGCAGAGAAAACCTCAGATCAAGAGGAGTGAAAATTTCGGGTGAACTGACCACTAGACAAGCAGCCGTACTGCGTGATCTACGTAGACAAGGGCGAGTGGCTTATTTCAAGAATAACCAGCTGTACTACCGGAACACTGGAGCGCCCAACTCTACATCGCAAGACCCGCGAAGAACTGGGATCAACTATGCATCCAGCGGTCACTACAGCCACGGAACTGACACCGCTCGCTGCGCAGCGCAGAACGGGGACTCGAGAGGGCACACCCGTGACACAAGAATTGGACTGCAGACAAATGCCACTACTATGCGACCAAGACAGACAGACCTGAACCCCCCCAGTTTTCCCAAAGGTAGAAGGAGGAGACAGCAGCGGTTCAATGAGAAAAACCTGATACAGATCTCCGACTCCGAAATACACCATCGTAGCGTTCGGACTGAGGCAACCTTCAGCGATCCCAGAAGATATGACGCAGAGATCATCCACCGATCAAGAGAGGACGGAGATCAGTCGCCAGCAACAGCAGCTGTAACCGACATGCAGTCCGACGTTCCCGAGCCTCTTCGAGTATCGAGTCAGGTCATAGCAGACGATCACGTACTGTTGTCAAACAGTGAAGCACGTGACACCACCCAAACAGAAGAAATTCCCCGTGCTGTGCCGGCGAATGAGGAGCCCCCTGACGTCAGCAACCCCGTGAGGACCTCGTCCAGTGGTGGTTCACGTTTGGCGCGCTCTGAGCGTGCAGGGCGCGCCCAGCGCACCCTGCTGGACTGGGTAATTACAGGATCATCACAGACGAGCGTCACTCAGGCGGAGGAGCCTCAGGAGACAGATGACGGCGATGAAGAAGACCTATTCGATGATGCAAGGACGGAGATGGACAGACTTCCACTCACGAGTAGCTGTGCGGAAGTATCGTCAGCAGAAATGGACAGCGGACTTAACGTGTGGCGAAGAAGACTGCGTCCCTTTGCGGCAGGGAGGCCGCAAGGCTCCGCACCTGCTCTCCCCCCTCAGCCCGGAGAGTATGCCAAGGCTGCTGGCGAGTCCAGCTCTGACACCTAGGGAGACGGCCACTGCCCCAGCGTTGACACCTCGAACAAGGAAGGTATTCCTACCGATTGTCCTTTCGATAAATTTACTTTATTGTCATGGAATGTTGATGGGTTACTTTCAAAGTTTGATGATCCCGACTTCATCCAGTATATAGAAAAATTTTCATGTGCATGTTTGTATGAAACTTTTTTACAGCAGTTTGATTGTTCACATTGTTTAGAACTGTTTGACAAGTTTGTTGTGCCTGCTAATAAGTTGTCGTCGAAGGGAAGGTTGTCAGGGGGTCTTATCTGTTTTGTGAAGAAATCAATTGCTAATCTTTTCTGTAAGATTGAAGTGGCCTTCAACAATATATTAGTATTCAAGGTCGATAAAATCTTGTTTGGTACCATGAAAGATGTGCTCATATTTTTTGCATACGTACCCCCAACTAGTTCTCCATTTTATAAAACGGTAAATGAAGCTGATGGCATCGTTTTGTTGGAAAGATGTATTGCTTCTGTCACCGAACATTATCAAGATTGCTCTATATTATTATGTGGTGATCTAAATGCTAGAACGTCGTGTTATAACGCATGTGATAGTGATGTAATGTTTGACTTGAGATGGGACATAACGAATGTTCTACGCTTTTCCCATGACACTACTCTAAATGAGTTTGGCCGATCGCTATTGGCCCTGTGCACTGCGTATGATCTCACAATTTTAAATGGTTTGTTCGGGGAGGAATCGGGGAAATTTACGTACGTATCTCATGCAGGAAGTAGTGTGATAGACTATTTTATAGCGTCAGAGGATCTTCTCACAGTATTTGATTCATTGCGCGTGGTAGAATCAGTTACTTCCCCGCATATGTGTCTTGAGTTAAATATTTCCCGGGGCAATGCACATTCAGCTTGTAGGGAAGACATGGACGCCATGTCGACCACAAAAATTGTCTGGGATGCTATTTTTTCTGATGTGTATATCCAGAATCTTCAGAACTGTCTATCAGAACTAAGTGACAACGAAATGAAGATTGAATCACAATTAGATATAAATATGTTTGCAGGGGCGCTAACGGGATGTCTTGTGCAGGCTGCAGAATTTCTTAAAAAAACGTTTAAAACACGAGCTCAGTCGTATTCGAGAGGATGGTATGACAAAGAATGTGCAAATGACAAGAAAGCTGCCAGACGATATTTACGGATTTTCTTAACCACTAAGGCAGATGAAGATAGAAAAACATACATCAGGTACAGGAACAAATATAAACAGACCATTAGGGATAAGAAAAAAGAGTACAGAGCGAGTGTAAGTAATACTCTGGGTACAAATATGAGAGACAGTACAAAATTCTGGAGACAAGTTAAACTTCTGAGTACAAAATCACGAATTCTTTGTAGCATTTCTTTACAAGCATTGTATGACCACTTTAAGAGTATTTTTTCGTGCCTGCCATCCGTCGACCATGATTGCCACGTGCAGCCGGGAAGTATCAATTTCTTTGACAACAGCGATTTAAATTCACCCATTACACGGGCAGAGATAACAACTGCTTTGAGGTCTCTAAAAACTGGGACATCTGCAGGCACAGATGGTGTATTAGCTGAAATGTTAAAATCAGCTGAACACTTGTTGTTGCCTTTATTATTGTATCTATTCAGTGCTATATTTGATTATGGTGTGTTTCCACATGTTTGGTCGGAGGCTATCATTGTGCCGATCCACAAACGTGGACCGAGTGACAATCCTGATAATTACAGAGGTATTGCTTTATCTAGCACCTTCAGTAAAGTATTTACCCATGTTGTTTGCTGCAGGTTACAGAACTGGGCAGATCAGCATGACCTTATTCGAGAAGAACAGGCGGGCTTTAGAAAAGGGTATGGGACAGTTGACAACATATTCATTCTGTATGGTATTATTGAAAAATATTTATGTAAACACAAAAAACTTTATATTGGTTATGTAGATTTTAAAAAAGCTTTTGATACTGTGGACAGGAGTATATTGTGGAAAATTTTGCAAGAAAATGGGATTACAGGAAAAATCTTAGATATTTTGATAGCCATGTACGGATCAGTGCGATACTGCGTAAGAGGGAGGGAGGGTCTAACAGACTTCTTTGAGTGCTCCTCGGGACTAAAACAAGGCTGCAAAATCAGCCCGATCTTATTTTCTTACCTAATTAATTCCCTGATTGAAGAGATTTCGGAAAACAGTAAGCACGGTATACAACTTTTACCCAATACACCTGATTTAAGTGCCCTCCTTTTTGCAGACGATGTCGCTCTGCTTTCTGATACAGCAGTTGGTCTCCAAAATCAATTAAACTGTCTTAAAAGCGCAGCAGATAAACTTGGCCTGAAGATTAACACAGACAAAACGAAAGTAGTTGTATACAGACTAGGTGGATATTTGGCCAGATATGAAAGATGGTATCTAGGTGACGTACAACTGGAAGTGGTCAGCGATTACAAGTATCTCGGCAACATACTTTCGACGAAATTATGCTCCAAAGAGACACAGAAGGATTTGGCTTGTAGAGCAAGAGCTGCTCTTTTTCTGTTAACTAAGACATTGAGAAAGATTGCGCAGGTAACACCAGATGTGTATTTTAAACTGTTTGATGCACAAATTCAGCCGATTCTTTTGTATGGAGCTGAAATCTGGGGAATGGATGATTGTCATACGGTAGAAAATGTACATCTACAGGCTCTGAAAAGTTTCCTTAACGTTTCTTCACGAACCCCTAATGAT